>JAHBCN010000843.1:0-147664 GCA_019359885.1 Listronotus oregonensis | reverse complement strand
ACAATAAAAAAAATGCATCTCGTTATGCAACATTTTCATTATTGGAAAATATTTAAAATTTTCAACTAAAATGTTTGGTAATTAAGATATATTTTGTTCAATAGATATTTCAGTAGAAAATTTTAATAGCTTTTCTTAATTTTCTCCAAATAATGGAAATGTTGGTTGGTTTCTTGTAGCATAACGGGGTTCAATTATATGGCAAGAACTGCGTATTGCCTCGATTTACATAAAAGTTCTAAAATTGGGTAAGATCAAAATAAAACACATACATACTAAAAAAACAGCTTTATTAATCCGCTCAAACAACAAAATTTACAACTAATATCACATGCTATAATTAAGTAACAAGCACAATAATAGTGTTTTCTTATAAAAATTAATAATCTTAAATAGGGTAAAAAGCAATGTAAGATTAATATACACAGGGAGGACCAGGTTTTTAGTGACCAAATTTTACAGTCGATGGAACACCTTTTTTTATCAAAAATTTTCCATAAAACTATATCGGCAAAAATATATATACAACTAGATTAATCCCCCTTTGGAAAAACCCCCCATATCCCCTTGAGGTCTGGGTTCGAAGTATCGATACCAGACGGCGTTGGTGTAAAATTTTTTTTTACTTGGGGACACATGGACGCTGCAAGCCACTGCAAGCGCTAAAACCGCTATTCCGAAGCTTGGGAATCTATTTTACTTTGAACAAAGAAATCGATGGCCGCTTAGTACTAAAAATGACCGTAAGAGGGGCAGACAGATTTCAGGGACTTTTCCCATCAAAGTGCCGGGAAAATACATTTTTAGCAAAACCCTTAAACATATACCCGCCAGAGGCAGACTTGCTTTGCAGGAGAGAAAGACGTTGTCGGCACAACACAAATAATATACTAATATGCTTTTTATTTATTTTGTAAAGGGTTTTAAAAAAAACTATTATATAAGACATTTTTAAATAATACAGTAAAAGTTTTTTTTTTTTTTTTTTTTTTTTTTTTTTTTTTTTTTTGTTATTATATTATATTAATATATATATATATATATATATATATATATATATATAAAAAAAAAAAAAAAAAAAAAAAAACATAAAAAAAAAAAAAAAAAAAAAAAAAAAAAAAAAAAAAAAAAAAAAAAAAAAAAAAAAAAAAAAAAAAAAAAAAAAAACATTTTAAAAAAAAAAAAACATTTTAATATATTTTAAATATATATATATATATATATATATATATATATATATATATATATATATATATATATAAAAAAAAAAAAAAAAAAAAAAAAACATCTTGAAATTAAATTTTTTTGGTTGTTAAAAAGGGGAAAATTAGTGCTAGAAGAAGTTTTTAAAATGCTTTTCCCCAAAAAAAAAGCATGGGGGTGAGAGTTTGTGTCGGATGCCGCCATTTCTGGACTTAGAAGTCTAAATATTCGTAGGTAGGCTATTGGGTTTTAAATGATCTGTTTTAATATTTTTGGAAAAACAATTTTTTTTGGGAGAGGGTGAAGGGTTAAAAGGGAAAATAATAGTTTCAAAAAATATGTTTATCTTCGTCACAAAGGGCTGAACTCACGTATTCACAAGACCTGATCGACAGAGGCAAACGTAAATTTCCCCCCTTGGGCGGAGGGGTCAAAATGAAAAAATGATATGTATAAAAAAAATTGTCATTTTTTAATTTTAAATATAAATAGTAGTTCTGATTACCCAAAAAAATGGTAGACGTTAGCTAAGAAAGGTTTTTAAAAAAATTCTTGCCCTATGGGGGTACAATGAGGGGTAAACGTTTCTATAAAACTTCGTCATAAAAGTATAAAATTGGTATATAGACTATTGATTACGACAAAAATGACCTGTTTTAACACTTTTGTATTACACCCCTTTTGGGGGTTAAAAAGGGGGATAAAAATTTGTATATAATAATTGTCATTTTTGAAGATCTAAATAGGCAAGTTGATAATTAGGCTTCTAATTCCCCAAAAAAGGAGAAAAGTTAAGAAAGTTTTTTTAGAAAACTCCTGCTCTTGACGGGTAGCAGGGGGGATGTAAGTTTGTGTGAATGGAACTTTCATCATTTGGGGAGCTTAGAAGTAAAAAAAATTGGAATGTTTTTTTTTAAAAAAATGATTTTTTTTAAAAAAATTTAAAAAATTTAAAAAACCTTAGGAGGGGTGGGGTTAAAATGTGAATGAAAGTTTGTATATAAATATGTTTTTTTCGTAACTGGGGGCTAATTCACGTATTTACAAAGCCTGATCGAAAAAGGGCCCCCCCGGGGGGCCCAGTTTTAATATACATCTCGGATGAAAGCGAAATACTGAAACACTTTTAATTTTTAATTGTTTATTTAAAACAGAGGTTCTCAAATTTTTTTCCCCGTCTAACGCCCACTTTGAAAATCAATTATTTTGTACCCCCCCTTTTTTTTTCCCCTTTAAAAACCCCCCAAAAGTTTTTAAAAGTCTCGCCTGAAGTTTAATTAAACCTATATTCTAAACGAGATTTTTTCTTACCAGACAGAGCAGAAAAAAATGCAACCTTACAATATTAGGAGTAACTTTAATTCAAAATAAAACAATTTTCCCTTTTTGGGGAGCAATAATAGTACTTTTTTACAATATTAAGAGTATCGGGGTAGCGGGCGGAGTGGCGGAGAGCAAGCGAGAGCGATGGGTGCGGGGAGCGGCGGAACGTCACGTCAGTCGCTGGTCGGTCGGAGCCGCGGCTGTGTTTTTGGGTTTTTTTGTCCCTTCCTGCACCTGCACTGCAAACACAGACCGCACGAACGTTGACGGACTATTGAAAATCACGATTGCACTGAATGTGTGAATTATTTTAAAAACCCCTTTTTAATTTTTCAATATATTTGTTTTTTATTTTTACGGGATTGGGTTCATTAAAAATCCCGCATTAGGCAAGTGCTTAGTTGGCCACAACCAAAAATATATATACAAATATTTTTGCCAAAAAAAAAATATACCTATTTTATACACTTGTCTTCGAAGGTTATTATCAGCCTAATTATCAACTACCATATTTACAACTTTAAAAATTTTTTTTTTTTATAAAATTTTTTTTAAACCCAAAACCCCCTTTTCCCCCCCCAAGGGGGACGTAATTACAAAAAGGTTAAAACAAAAAATTTTTTTAAATTTGTAATTAATAGCCTATATAAAAATTTTTTTCTTTTTTTCTAAGTCCAGAAATAACAAAGTTCGAATTAACTTTTCTCCTTTTTTCCCCTTTTTGGAGGGAAAGTTTTCAAAAATTTTTTTTACTTAGCTGACGTCTTCTATTTTTCTGCGTAATTAGAAACAAATTACCAACTGCCACATTTACAACTTTAATAATGAAAATTTTTTTTTTATAAACTTTTACCCCTCTCTAAATGTTAAAACAAATAATTTGTAATCGAAATTTAAAAAACCCCCACATAACAATTTTTATACTTTTGAATCTAGAAATGACAAAATTTCCCAAAAAACTTTTACCCTCCCCCATTCTTTGGGGAGGTTTTTTCCCCAAAATCCTTTCCTAGCTAACGTGTCATATTTTTTTGGGTAATCAGAATTCTAATTACCAACTTTATTACCATTTTTACAACTTTAAACATGATAATGTTTCGGTACATATAACTTTCACCCCTTTTTTTAAAACCCTTTCAACAGATGAAATTTTAAAAAAAAATTTTTTAAAAAATATTATTTTAATCATAATCAAAAGCCAAAAAAAAATTTTATATTTCTAAGTCTAGAAATATTGAAGTTTAATACAAACTTTTACCCCTATTTTTTTTTTTAGGGGGGCAGTTTTCTAAAATTTTCCCAGCCCCTGTTCATCAGGGATAATGTAGAATTCTAAAAAAAAAAATTTTTTTTTAAAACGGTCATGTTAGTATATAATATATTTAGTCAGATTTATTTCGTTAAATTAGATTAATATTAGCAAGCGCCATTTCTAATGACTAATTAACTAAAATAATCGTTTCTTATTCTTAATGTAATCGTATCTTATTTTTAAATTGATGTTTTCAACCCCCTATTCTCTACTTTGTAACACATACGAGTTGTTGATTTTAAATTTAATAAACCGAAGGTATTTATTTTTTTCCGCCACTGTATATTAAAAAAAAACACTTTTTTTAAAAACGTGGCCCAGGGGCTGGGGGAATTTTTTTTCCCCGGGGGTACCGATACGTTTTAACTTGGCAAAAAGGGGTTTTAAAAATTTTTTAGAGGCAGCACCCCTGAGATTTGGGCGATGCTATGATGCCAAAACAATTTTTTTTTTTTCCAAAGGGGGTTTTTTTGATTGTACAAAATGGCTAAAATGGCTATAGTGTGGAAAATACTTTTAAAAAAAAATTTAAAAAAAAACAATTTTAAAATCTAAATAATTTATCAAGCTGTGAGGCTCAGTGAACTGTAATATATGGAAAAAAAAAATATAATAAAATATTTTATATTTATCATTTAAAGACTATGGACTTTTAAATATGGCAGCAAGGCGTCTGCGGCATATTACAAAGGAAGACACACAAATCTGGCCGGTGATACATCTAGTTGTATATATATTTTTGATATCGGCAAGTATTTAAGTTTCGAGATACTAAGCTTCTTATCTAAGGTCACCAAGATGGCATTATCCAAATATATTTGAAACTTCAAAGAAGCTGTATTTCTTTATTTTCTTAGTTTGGACGATAATTTATTAGTAGTGGATATACCGGGTGACCCAGCGTACATGTAACAACTGATTACTTTCCTATTTACAAAGATATTATTCTACAGTTTAGAGCGTTCTATGCTTCTTTCATCTTATTTTAACCGCTAGTAACTTAAATTTATTTTTATCAAATACCACCCTGTTTTTTTTCCTAGCCTATTAGATTCGACTTAAAATTATCTTTTCAACCATGTGTCACAATGTGACATTGGTTTTTAAAATGGCATCAAAAAAGCATTTATTCAAATAAGCATCAGAAGGCTATGCAGCTTGGACCATATTAGAGAGTGAAGTGCTGTAATTTCTTACAATATGTTTTACATTGTTTTTTGGTTTTGGGGTTTTTTTTTGGGGGGGGTGGGGGGATGTCAGTTGACGGTGACTAGATTTTTCATATTTCAAAAAAAAATCCTGAAGGATATTTTTATTTGTCTATTTTATGAAACAATTATTTTTCTTTTATGCTTTCATTTTTGCCATATACGATCATCATCACTGATTTGCTTTAGCAATTATACCAATATTATTTATTGATATTAACCAAAAAATATATGTCATTGATACACTGGAGGTATTAAATCAATGATGATAATCAAATCTTTTGACATGGTAGAAAAATGATTATTTTATAGATAAAACAAATAAAAATATGATGTTCCCAATCTATTTTTCAAAGTACGGCGCGTTGCTTCAGATTTTTTTTTGTTTTTGAAATATGAAAATTGTCGACTGACATCATCCAGGTCAAAACACGCGAATAATATTGTTAGATATCATTTGTTCTTAATATACCACAGCAGAGTACACTCTAACATGGTACAAGCTGCATATTATGGCCTACTGAAGCTTATTTGAATAAATGCTTTTTTGACGCCATTTAAAAACAAATTTCACATTACGATACATGGTTGCAAATAATTCCAATCTGGCTAGAAAAACATATTAGTGTACTGATGAATATCCGTCAAAAATAAAAAAATAAATACATCCCATTCATTACTTAAGGTTTATTAAGTGGGTAAATTTTTATAAATCTAAGTTTCAAAGTTGGGAAAACATTTAGAAAGTATCAGATGACCGCCTTGTATCTTGAAGCTTAAGCGCTTATCAACAAGTTTTTTTCATAAAAAAAAATATATACAAGTAAAAGTTTGTCAACAAAAACATGGTCCACCCTGTATTGTATATAATTATCTTTATAATTATGCAATAATTTAAATATAAATAAAAATTACAAACATAAACTGTTTTGTCTGTAAAGTAAATTTTATAGTAAACATAATACTTGAATACTATTTAATAAAATTAAAAATTGCAGACTAGTATTTTTATGCAAGTATTATGCTACATATTTTAACATCCTAAATATAAATTAAACTTTAGCACGCTTCTGTTGTAAATATAAATGACAGCTCTAAAATTGTATATAATAATTGTCATTATTGTAAATAATACATTTTAATAATAATGTACGATTAAAAACTGCATTGCATAAAATAAAATCAAATTTTATAGTGATAATATGCAAATTAAGAAAATTAAGAACCTAACAATTTTTCACCAAATTTCGTAAAAAAAAAACCGGTTTAAAGAGTCGGGTATTCACTTGAGGAACTCGTGTGCAAACCGGATATATCATAAAAACTTTTTTTCTCAAAACCCCTCTGATTGTTGATTGGTTTTTGAGTTTTAGGTCGTGATATCTAAAATTTAAAGGGCCAATATAATTTTGTATCAAAAAAAAATTCCATTTTTAAAATCCAACCCAATTTTCAAAATTAGGGACATTAAAGAACAAATTTACGGTTATAATTCCGAAAACAAAAAAATATTTTTAAAATTAATAAAAACCCCCCCATGAAAATGAAGCCGACTTAAATGGTTTATAGACACCCCAAAATACTGCTATATTTGGTGTTATAATTTGTGCATTTAAAAAAATGGAAAAACAATAAATATCCAAAATTTAAAACCATACAATAAAATGCTGATTTCGGAACTAAACGTGAATCATAACCTCATTCTTATGAAGTCATTTACTATTCTCTATTTCTACAAGTAATCTAATACAGCATTAATTTTAACAATACATCTAATACAGCAGTGCTCAGACGTTCCACATCATACAGTCAATGAGGTGACCCTGACAATAAATTTATATTATATATAATATATATATATATATATATATATATATATATATATATATATATATATATATATATATATATATATATATATATATATATATATATATATATATATATACTTACACTTCCTTTTTTGACTAAGAGGAAAACCCTCTTTATTCTGGGTCGTTGCGCATAATATGTCATCTTTGCGCTATAAAAATTAAAGACTATACACACACTTTTACAAAAGAATAGTTGGTGAACGTCCAAGTCCAACCACTAACATAGATAAATAACAATACTATAATTACATTGTTAACTATCACTATATTTTGTTGCGTTTGGATATTTAATTTACAAAAACACGTAATGATGAGCACTGGTAGTTTTATATAGCACCCTAATATCTTATACTAATAAGTAGATAGTTATAAAGAAAAAAAAAAGAATTACACTAATAAATAATATGGTATCTTTAGTAAAATCAAATCATTGCCTGCACACAGTGTCAGAAACTCGAATCTTTATTGTTTCTCAAAATTAGTTCACAGAACCACACGACGCACTTAGGTAAATTTAGGCGCCAAAAAATTGGGTTGGGTCGATTTTTCACAAAATAATCAAAGCTAAAATGACAAAATTAAAACCAGTTGTTTATAAATACCATTTCCTTAAGCCCTTAAAAGTAATTTTAATATGAATACTAAAATAAATTCCGATTTATACACCCAGTCTAAGATAAGGTTTCCGAGGAACATAAGATTTGCTTTAACCAGTACATAAGTTGACGTTTTTAGATTTTTAAGCCACGCTCACCAACTTAAATGTTTTAGATTAGGATTTTGATATTTTAGTCATTTGTTGTTTATTGGATTACAATACCCAGACATTTTAAAGTAGGTATTTGAGGCACTATGAAAACTTGTAGAACTGTTCTTTTATAATATCTAAACCCAAAAATGAAGACCTGGTTGAAGAATAGGGGTAAATTGGCATTTTCGGATTTTAACAGGTCAATATTTATATACAAAAGGAACTATTGTCAAAACGGCAGATCATTTCGCTAGGATATTCTACCTGCCAGGTGATCAAGAACGTAATACACAAGTGCGAGTGAACAGCGGTATGGGGTAAGTTGAAGTGCAAGAGAGCATATATCGGCCACTGTCTCATTTAAAAGGCGTTGCGATCCAATTGGCTCCCGCCAAACCACGTGATTTAGAGCACCCATGAGGTTTTTACTGAGTATTTTGAAGTATATATAAATACTTGATTTTTTTATCATCTATCACTTATAAATAAAAAGGTTATAGTAAAGTGTAATTGTCTTTTTATACTTAATATAAGTCAGTAAATTAAACACTTTTATATGTATGCTCTAGTGACTAATTTAATTAATTTTGTATTAATTTTCCATCAGCCTCTCTTGCACTTCAACTTATCCCATCATACCGCAGTTCACTCGCACTTATGTATTACGTTCTTGATCACCTGGCAGGTAGAATGTGCTAGCGAAATGATCGGTCTTTTTGACAATAGTTTCTTGTGTATATAAATATTGCTTTGTTAAAATCTCGAAGTGCCGGTTTAGCCCCGCTAGCCTTTCAGCCAGGTCTACATTTTTGTATTTAGATATTATAAAAGAACCATTATACAAGTGCCCTAAATACCTACTCTAAAATGTCTACCAACTCTCCTACTAAAATGGCGTATTTGTAAAAAATATATCGTCACCTCGGAAGTGACATAAATCAGAAAACTTAATTTTGAGAAAAGCGAAATCAAAAAAATATAGGATTTTGAAGGTGTTACTACGTAAGCAATAATAAATAAATATTGATTAAATATTTTTTACACTATATAACAAATGGCTGATACTACTGACAGCATTTTGTAATTTTTAAATTATTTTGATTTTAAACTAAAAAAAAACAATTATGTTTTTTTTGCTTATGTCACATTTCCTAAAAATAAATTAACAAAAATAAGGTTACCATAAGAGTTACTTTTTTTATAAAAAATTTTACCATCAAATTCAATACCATCGAATTTTGTCCTAAGTACTGAGATTTTATCTTAAGTAAAAATATGACGTTTTACGGTTGACGCCGTCAATGGGATTGCAGTGGAGATGAAAAAGAATATTAGAGGGTTAGTGGCGGATTTGAGATACATTAATTATTATGTAACTCTTCCAGGGAATTCTGTTAAGGTTAATTTGATTTTTTGTATATAACACAAAAATTGTATTTTTGGACTTATAATACTTTTCTTCCGGAGCAACGATATATTTAGCTGAATTTTATTGATAACGCATCATCATCAGGCTTTCCATAAAGTACGGATAGTATACCCACCGCCAACTTTTTTTTTAATTTAAAGATTCTTTAATAAGAGCAATACCAATAAAAAAATTGAGTTTCGGACACTGAGGGATTTACACATACTGGTTTATTGTGGTCTACGTATAAAATATCTTTTAAAAAAAGCAGCTGGTCTCTACAAATTGACTTTTTATTTTTTTGAACCTACGCATATCTATTACAGCGCAAGTTTCATAAAAATTATGTTTTTAAAGCAATAATTGACAAGATGTTGCTATATTACATATTTACCATTTAACTGTATTGCCTAAGAAACGAATAGCGCTTAAAGCATACAACTTTAAAAAACTAACCCCAATGTTGGGATGTTGTTAAATCTACTTATGCAGATATTTTATATTATGCGTTAAAAATATTTTCCTATTACATAATGTAATAAATTGTGTTTTTGCTATTGTATGTTACTATGATAATAAGGAAAAACGGACAAAATATAAATATTTTGTCCGTTGTGTGTTTGATCATAATAAATAAACTGAACGCTTTACAAACTCGAGACAAAAATGTTCTAGAATAGCTATGTTGCCTTAAAGCAAGGTCGTCTTAGAATACACAAACCAGGGGTTCTATTCAAGTCATTCTATCGACCACCGGCACCACCGCTCGGCTATTACAATATAGAGGCAAAAGAGATAGATGTAAAAGTGGGGTCAGTCACAGGGTATATATGCTATGCTATAACTAACGCAAAGCAAATTCATCTGACGGGGGAAAGTCCAATGTTAAAACAGAAAATTTTCATTCTCAAAAAATTTTTTTTTTAATTTAAGGAAAACCTCACAAGACTGAAATTGTGCACCCTTGTATAAAATTAGGTATTTACATTTGAATAAACACAACAATTCTTAAGTCGAGTACTTTTATTAAAATAATAGATATTATTTTCAAATTGTTATCTTATTGCCCCTTTTTTATCCAATCTTAATTTAATTCTAAAAAAAGTGAATTCCCATAAAAAAAAATTTCCCTAATATTTTTTTTTGAAAATTTGTTCTCCCCTTTTCAATTCTTAACAAAAATAAAGGAAAAAACTTTGAAAATTTTATAAAAATTTTTGGGGAAAAAAATAAAAATTCCCCTTTGGCAAAAAATAAAAATAAAAAAAAAAAATAAAAAAGGTAAAAAATAAAAAAAAATTTTTGGAAAAATAATGATAAATAATCAAATATTATACAAGGAGTGCAAAATTTAAGTACTATGCTTAGGTTTTTGGTGTTTTTTCATAAATTTCGTTTTTTTTCACAAATATATATTTTTTAATAAATATAGTAGGCGATATCAATAATAAGATAATTTTATTCTGAAACGAATAGTAAAATAATATACACGGTGTCCCATTAAAAAAAAACAACTTTGCATTATATCTTTAAAACTATAACCGATAAAAAAATTGAGCATGTCACTGGATTTTACGTAAAATTCTACATAAACTTGCCTTTTCCGTTTTTATCTATCTTTACTAACAACCAAGATACAGAGGTGTACTAAAATCGTCAAAATTTGAAAAACACCTTGTATCTCCGAGACGAATCAACTTAGAAGCGATCTGTTTTCACCGCCGGGTTCTTTTGAAAATAAAACTCAAGAAGTGCCGTTAGATTTGCTCTGTTTCTTGTACTTTTTCCAATACTTTGAAAATATATAAATTTATGTGGTAAGTGCGCTGTTGCCAGTGCTTAACCAGTGTTGAAAAATATGGATATCGGGAAAGCAATTGTTCTTTTGTGTTGGTTTATATTGTTGTCAAATAGTTTTATTGTAAGTAAAAGCGTCTGCATTCTAAAACGGCCTTGATAATATTATTTTAAAGAGCAATTAATCTACATTTACTATTAGCCCATTTTTCTTGTAATTTCTTGTGCTCCTCCATCTCCCTCGCGGTGACTTGTCTTACTTGTCCACTGAGTTTCCTCGGATCTAAATTTGCCCCAAATGACTGAACACCTTTTGCTAGCTTACTAAGTGGTGAAAATAACTCTTTGGCGCTCGACACAGGGCTGGCAACTGAAGTTAATCTATTTCTCAATCCAGAGTCGCTTTGACTTTGGCTTATATTCTTTGGGATTTCGTAGTCCGATGAAGATCTGTCAAAATTCTTATGTTCCACAATTGAACTGGGGTCGTCGATTTCGCTCGAGGAGTGACTGTGCCTCTGATCTAATTTTAGAGTGTTTGGTGGATCTACTTTTTGTTCCGATGTAATTATATTCTCGGAATTAACCTATAAAAATTGTACCATTAGAAAAGGATTGCATCCCTCGCATTCTTAGGCCCAAGGTGTATACACGCCATGGAAACATCGTGGATATGTTCCAGATTTCCACAGTGTATAACCATAAACTATAATTGTAATTTATTCTCGTCTTTTGTATCCATCGTGGATTCAAAGTGTAAAAAACGTGGATTCATTGTGTAATCACGGTAAATAGGCACTTACTGGGTATTCATCGTGGATTTGCTGTGTAGGCACCGTGGGTTTAGCGAGAAACAACTGTCGCAACACGGTGTGCTTATAGAACAACTCCACTGTGAAAACATCGTGGAACTTGTGTGGTTATACAGTGTTTCCACGAACACAGCGCTTCTACAATGTTTCCACCATGGGCTCAAGGATGCGAGGGATTGCATTTTAAAAGCATGTTTATCTTTCAAGAAAATGGTACCGATAATAGTTTGTTTTTTGAAAGTGTTACTTTTTTTAATTAAAAGTGTTATACAATTTTGAAAATTTTGTGTGATATTGTTTGAACGTATGTATTCTTCATTCCTGCCGGATTTTCTGCTCTGATAAATCATACCGATGATAGTTAGATTACCGAAAATGCCATGTTTTCGAAATTTAAAAAAAAATACCTTATAAAATTATGTTATTTGATGGTAACCAAGGTAATTTATTATTATGGAAAAGCGAATTATTACACACTAATTAGTAATAAGATGTAGTTTTTTTTTCATTTTTTATTTCAGGCTTCTATATATTGATACACAACTTTTATGTAAGAAAAAATATGTTTGCTAAATACTTGGAATTTATAAAAAAACTTTGCATATTGTTCGCTATAATTTCCATATTCAATTTTTTTCATAAAATTATAAATACAGTAACATAAGTATACTTTTTTAATTTAAAACATTTAAAATAAATTAAATCATTAAAGTCCAAAAAACAAAA
Organism: Listronotus oregonensis; assembly: GCA_019359885.1. Taxonomy (NCBI): domain Eukaryota; kingdom Metazoa; phylum Arthropoda; class Insecta; order Coleoptera; family Curculionidae; genus Listronotus; species Listronotus oregonensis. The sequence continues at coordinate 135,250 of JAHBCN010000843.1, read as the reverse complement.
AAAACTGAAAAAATTATAAGGAAAAATCAAATTTAAATTAATAAAAAAATACCATTTATAAGGGCTTTTTCTTTTATGGGAATAGGATAATAGGAAAAAAGGATAAATAATTTTTTAAACTAAATTTTTATATATTAAAATTAAAATTTGGCTTAAACACAAAGTATATAAGGCCAAATTGAACCAGACTGAAAAACATTAAAATAAAAAATAGCTAGCTTTGAAAAAAATATAGAGAAATCAATAAATACTGGTTTTAATTTTCCCAAAAATAAATTTTATTTCTCAAACTCTTCCTACGAAGGTAGGATTATTTTATATTATAAATCCAAAATAAATTTCAATGAAGTCACGATTTGTGTTTACAGCAATGAAAAAGCGACTTTGTAATATTGGGAAGTATTATATAACGTAGTTTAAAGAAAACATAACCTTGTGTTGGTCTGTATAAAAATTGTTAAAGGAAAAAAACTTACTTGTATGTCCGGCATAGCTCCCATACTAACATTCTGCATTATACTAGAGAGTTGCATTTGATCCAATTGTGACGAGTCAACCCTGCTGAGCAAATTTCGTTTTTGCTCCAGAGTCGCCCCACAATCGTTACTATTATTCGCTTCTGTTTGATTAGTTTGTCCCATTACTATCCCTACTCCTGGCAAAAATACATCTTCGTTACTTACTATAGACGCTTCAGTACACTCTAAGCCTGAAAAATATAACAACCATAAGCTATACAGGAATATTCAGAATTTATCCCTAAAATTTAATTTTTTTAAAAGATAAATTAATTAACAAAAATAAATTTTCAAATAATTTTAAAATTGTTTTAATATTTAAAATAATATACACTTCCCACAGCTATGTTCACACGTCGTTGTCGTGGTTGGGCCCAGTAGGATCTTTTGAACATGCGCTAGAGTTGCTGGTTATCGGCAACTCTTTTGGCTAGCGTATGGAACGGGATCCAAAGCTAAGATGAACACAAGGCTTAACTCGAGGTGTTAGCATACCGTGCTGATTAGTGAATAACATCCTGTGCCTTAAACATGTGTTCCAACTTTGACTTCACAAAGTATCTAGCCTACTGAATGTTGGGGCAACTGCCTGGTCAGACTATTACCTTCCCTGCTAAACGAAGGGACAGCCGTTTCATGGACTATTACTGACCAAGTCCAAACAGAAACGACAGAACCGTTTCATGGGGAAAAAAGCAGACAAGGGCGCTGACCGAAACGAATAATCCGTTTTCGGCGGAAGGGACCTGAACCAACGAAGCAAAACCCTTTATAGGGAAAAGGGTTCCCTGGATATAAACAGAAAGCAGATAGGACCGTTTTCATAGGGTAAGGCCGGAGATGCGGCCTCAGAAGGAAGATCTGGTTCCTGTAACAAGGACCTGGTAGCTACCCACGTCACTAGATCGGGAGAGGAGGGCATGACGGATCTAATCGTCTGCTCATCATACTCTCCAGAAGACAGGGACACCAGAACACATCAGAACACATATTGTGCTCGTGTCCGGTAACGACACGAGTAAGAGGAGATGTAAGAACTCTCTCCCCATTAGAAGTCTGATCCTATTGGGAGAAATATAAAAAGGTGTGAGCCACAATAGACCGAGCGGTCGCAGTGGAGGGCGTAAAAAGTCCACTCACTTTAAACCTAAACTAACCTAACCTAACTCAGCCCGTTCATTACAAGTTTTTTGGGATGTAATTTAGAAACTGTTTTCAAAATTTTGGGTTAAGGTAAAGTTGCAGGATGGGTTTCTTTTTTAAAAAACAATGCTAGTGACATTCAAACAATAGCAGATTATTTTAAAAGCATGTTAAAAATATTCTTCATAATTAAACACTTGTTTAAATCAACGAATGTTTGAATTAAAATTAAAATAAAATTTCGTTGACATACCAAAGTTGTCAAATACCCTATAATGCAAGTTTCATCTTAGACACGGTTTAAATCTAAAAGTTAACCCAAAATATTTTCAAAGTACCTTTTTCCAAGCTAGCATTGCTACTTGAATCGGAAGCATACTGAAGAGATCCACTTTCAGGCGATACATGGGGTTGAAATATAGAATTTTCGTACTCTTCTTCAGACTCGCTTGAAGTTTCCTGCTTTGGCCGCTGCCCAATAGTAAAGCTTGGTTTTCCTTTCAGTTTCGACTTAAACGATATTTTGTTTAGTTTTGAGAATTGTTGAGTCATGTTAGAGATCGCTTTGGAACCTAAAATATTATGTGTTTTAACATTGTAATTTTAAACTATAAATAATAACAACTTTGTACTTTAAAATATATTTATTAATATTTATTTGGGTTTTGTTAAACTGTTAGGTTAACGGTTAATTCTAATTATTTAGATAATGTATACAATGTGCCACATATTCGAGTGCACTCAGAAACCGTTAGAGATACGAAGTCGGTTAAATTATTGCAAAGTTACGCATTTATGTGCCTAACAACATGACGTTTAGAAAGTTGTAAATTCGAGTACCTTTCCCGGGGATATCTGGAAGAACGAAATTTGCCGATTTCGTTTTTATTTTTTTCTGACGTTATTTAAAGAGATATGGAAAAACAAAAGACACTTTCCATGGCCACTTTTTAAGCTCTACAAAACAGTCTTGAGAGATTTTCCGTACGACGTTTCGTTTTCCTTATACCTTCACCAACTTTATTTTTTTTTAAATACGGCCACTCAATTGTTTATTGCATTTTTTTAAAAGTTATAGTCCTAATTACAATGATGTATAACACTTAATATTTTTCTGTTAAATAAACATATTTTTTATAAGAGACAATGAGTTAGACAAGGAAGGCACATCATTTCTTATAGGGCATATCATTTCATATTTGTTAATAAATATTAAGTGTTATACAGTTTTGTAATCGGGATAATAAGGGGTTCAAAAAAATTAAATAAAAAACCCAGATCCGTATTTAAAAAAATAAAGTTGATGATGGTTTAACGAAAACAAAACGTCGTGCGAAAAATCTCTCAACGCTGATTTTGTAGAGCATAAAAAGTGGCCATGAGAATCTTTTGTTTTTCCATATCTCTTTAAATATCGTCAGAAAGAAAAACGAAATTAATTTTGGTTTTTATTCCGGAAATATGGAATTTTGCAACTTTCTAAATGGATATCGTTAGTTACGCAAATACACAACTTTGCCATAATTTAACCGACTTAGTATCTCTTACGGTTTCCGAGATCCCCATGCATGCACTCGAATCTGTAGCACCCTGTATAAGTAGGTACTCAAAATTGCACCAGTGCTTAATTCATGTCATAATTCAGGTAATAAAACGAACCATTTCTAGGTTGGATTCCATCTTTATTTCCAACTTTACTAAGTATTTTACTTACTTACCAGCACTTTTTATAGCAGACAACTGTGTTTCTGAAACATTTCTCGTTATCTGTGGAATATTAACTAAATCCAAATAAATACTGCTACTACTTGTAGCCCTATCGTAAATAATTTTGGACTTTCTTCTATCTAAAGCTTGACCCATAGTAACCGGTATCGAAGGTAATTCAGCTATATCAATTGCTACAGAGAAGGCCTCGACAATTGTCTTAAGCGATTCTAAAACAGAACAAGTCTGCAATAGGCTTCTTGCATATTTTTTATTGGCTAAAATTAACCCTTTATACCTAAATAACACTTTTACTAAATAATATTTTAATTATAAACTTTATAACAGAGCTATTAGTAATTCAAATATAAAACATCTGCGCTAAAACCACAACATCGATATTTAAATATTACAGTCGATCATCTCACCGCATTTTATTTAGAAACTCTACCGAATGTTTCAACTTAAAACTTTCTAAAATATTATTAAAGTAAATGTATATTATTTGAGAGATTTTTTTAAAACATGAAATCACATAAGAAAAAAATATATATGTTTACATCTTCTTCTGCTCCATAACAATATACAGATTAGTTTTTATATATTTTGGACACTTTTACTATCCTACTGATGTATTTATCATTTCTGTTCCATTTTTATTCTTGCAATATAGAAATATATGACTATTTCTCACAAATTTATGAAAATTGGGGCCACACTTAGTTTTTTGTGTTATCAACATTATATCATAAACTTCGTATTTTTATACGAAAACTGTATCACTGTGACTACTTAAACCATACCTAATTTGGATATTCTTATCTCATAGTTTAAAATGGGAGTTAACCAAATACCTTAATTATCATTCCCTCATCGTGTCCCAACCCAATATTACAATATTATATCATCAATTCATTTCGTTTTATGATAATAATTTTAGTAAACTCGTATAACTTTAAAAATACTTTATTTTACACTAAGTATCCTTTAAATAACGTACAAAAAGAAAATCATAAAAAAATTAAATATTTATCTGGGTCCCAAAAAAACAATTTCATTCCCCTACTTTAAATAAGAAACATGTTGTTTATGTGGTAATAATTAGTATTTCATTTTACGTGGTTTAAGGAATAGAAAACTTGTTTTGAGTGGTAATTTAATCTGAAGTTACACATAATTATTTTTTTTTGTGGGATATATTCGATTTTATCATTCCCTCATTTTCGTAACTTTCTGAGAACTAGTCACATGATTATACATATTATGTTTATTATACAAGAATCAAAAATTAACCTTACCTATAAAATATATTACAAAAATTATGATATCGAAATAAAATCTTTTTTATTATCATATTTAATAATTGTTTGAATGTCTAACTACCTATTTTTAATCATAAAAAATCGAAAAATAAAGATATTGACATGTTTTTTTTAAATTTTGTTTTATTTTACGGCAGATTTACGAACCTTTTAATTAAAATAAAATAAAAAAAAATCAGTTTTAATTTTTATTTAGAAAATAAAAATAAGGGTATTTTTCAAGTTTTTTGTCAATAAAATGCATCCATTTATGTTTAGCAACTGCTAGTGAATCATTCATATTCTACGTGTAAAGAAAAATAATAATAAAAAAAAAAATCAAAAATATTAATTTTTGGATTTTTCAAAAATTTTCTTAAAAAGTTTTTTAATCGAAAAGTTGACATTTTTTATTTAATTTTTAATAAACTTTAAAAATAAAAATATTTACCAACTCAAAAAAATATATATATTTATGTTAATTTTACATAACAAAAAAGTGGAGCCACACATCTAAACATTTACCTAATTTTATATAACATATTGTCCTCCGTTGATTTTAACATCTGTAGATCTCGACCAAATTTGAAAGGCTTTTTGGCAAATAAAATTGAAGAGACGTTTTTTAAAAAAAGTATCACGACGCCATATTTAAAGGGCCAGAGATGAACTTTAAATGGTAATCATGCCAAAACTATTTTTTCCGGGAAGAGCAGGTAGTTTTTAAATAAGCAAAGGAAGATATGTAGCGTGTTTAAATAAATCTTATGCAAAAAGCCCATTAGTATATATGTTACCGTGAAAGTCTGAAATTGGTGAATGTCGAAAATTTAAAAAAAAACTCAACGAAAACTAACCAAAACTAGCAACTTTGGTGCGTTCTGGTTAAAACTAATAATTTTGGTTAGTTGTGGTTAGTTTTGGTTAGTTGTCGTTCAAAGGAAAACAGGTTGACAGTTACACAGAACTGTGATTCTAATTTTTTTTAACTTTAAATACTTTTAAAATATAAATTGTATTTAAATTAATACACAAACAGTCATTTTTTACCTATTTCCTCCTCGACATTCTTGATAACAACGGCCATGTTATTAAAAAATCTCAGGTAAGTTGATCTAAACATGTGATAATATCCAGAAACTCCATTTACTTTATAGTTTATCCTTATGCAATATTTATTTTTATTTGATTTAAATAATGTATTCGACGACTGAGGCATACCGAATTCGAGTAAATCTACATCTTTTAATTCCACTTTTTGGTATTTGGTAACTTTATCAACCTAAAAATAAATATAGAGTGACTTAAACAAATACTGAGGATACTACATACAAAAAGTTTAGTAAATAGTGTCGGCAAAAAATATCCTTTAAAAAATTTAACTGATTTGATCGTGACTTTTTGATGGAATCACAAACTAAGTTTCATATATTTTCATTTTAAAATTTCACTCATTTTTAGAAGGTTTGACATATGTTTTAAATTAAATAGTTTATTCATGTCAATATACAAGAAGAATTTGCACACGTCAAATAATGCTAAAAATATATTTATAAAATTTTATCCTAAACAAATTAAAATAAAAACAAACATATCTTCATACAAACAGATTTAAAACACTCATGCACTTTTAAATGTTTACAAAAAGAATACACAATACATATAAAATTTTAAATATGAAGAAAACAATAATAAATCTTAGATAGAATTAAAATTATACCCGGGATATTAATGTATTAAATAAAAAGAATTTTTAGTCAGTATTTGCTAAATTCTCAGGCCACACACCAATACCATGGCACAAATTGACACCTCTTCAGACGCCAATATGTTGGTATCATGTTCTGTTTATGCCTTGTGTCATAAACATGCATCTCCTCAAGACTTGTGTAAATATTCCTCTTCAGAAATCGAAGATTTTTCTAGAATAAATTCTGATAATACAGTGAGGATTCCAAGCTTCTTATGCCTGACGGCAGTCATCCCTGAATTCCAGACCTGCAAGGACCCTCAAAGCTTTTCGCTGCAAACCAAACACTTGGTGTGTGTCAGCAGCATGGCCAAATAAAAGGACAGATCATAAAAGATGAAAATGGAATATAGAGTGATTAAGAGTACGTAAAATCAACAGGGCCGAGATACAAAAAGCAGCAAAAGTCTAGTGTATGGAGTTGGGATCGATGATTCAATTATTTTTTTTTTAGTTCTTAAACCTTTGAACGCGTTTATCTCGAAACTACTATTTAAAGACCGTGATTACTACCATTTAAAAACTACATTGCCAATTAGTTTCAAACTTGGTACACATTTTCTACATGTAATATACCCCCCCTCCCCGTTCTGTTTTGGAATTCTTTTTTTACTTTAAGGGGGTTATTTACCCGTAAAATGGCAAAGTTTTTGTAAAACTCGCAATTTTCACTTTAAATGGCCATAAACATTTTAAAATGAAAAAAAAAACATATTAAACGTTGGAGGGGGAGGTTTTAATAATACTTCGGCTAAATTCTGATTTCTGACAGTTTTCAGCTAAGATACAGTAATTATCGCAAATCGTCTATTCTCAAAGACGCCCTGGGAAAAGCTCCGTCATAAACTTGTTTATTAATATTCTTTAACAAAAAAATTAAAATAAGGTTGAAACGATACTTAATAATTGACAAATGGTTTAAATAAATTTGCTCAAGCCATATTGCTGAAAAAAAAAATATAAAGAAAGTTTTTTTCACGATTTAGCCTTTACCACCCCCTTAAGTTTTTTTTCTTAAAATGGACCCAAAAATTATATATTAGCATGTTATTAAGAAACACTGTGTTTATAACTTGCCTGGTCATCGTAATCGGCAACATAGTAAGAATCCCTGGTGAGTATCAATATAGAATCCATCTCAGTTTCGTTAGGATCTCCGGTAGTCGGATCGGCATTAATAAGACCCCACGCTCCTACTACTAATTCCGGTTGACTAATAAGCATTTTCTTACAATCTTCGATTAGAAGCTTCACGTGTTCTGCTGTGGCTATACTATCTTCTTCGTAGTTCGATTTAGATTCGTTAAAAAGATCATCGGGTACATAGTTTCCTACAAAACACAGTATGTTATTAGCGTAGCCGCAAGACGAGGCGAGACCCGACGAGAGAAGCGATCTTTTCGTCCCGTCGCTTCTCTCGTTCGAGAGATCGCTCTTTCTCATAATAAAAATACGATTTACGGTGGTTTATTTAAAGTATTACAAGACATTATTTGAGAAACGACTAATTAAAAGAAAATTGGATTGATGCAACGGAAGGTTGGGGGACACAATTTGACGTTAAAAGTAATTTTGTAAGCCTTTCCACTTTTTGCGGCTGGGGGGAAACTCTTAAATTTGAAATGAAAAGTGTGATTTTCTTCCGAGGTTCGTAATTTTCAAAAAAAACCAAAACATGATTTATTGTGAATATCAGTGTCAATTTTTATTCATTAAATAAATGGAAAAAATACTAATATTTAAATATACGGAAACATATTATTTTTATTTTAACAGGTGTTTCAAGTGTTGGTCATTTTGCTCCCAACATTTATTAACTATGTTTCCAAATGAACCTTGAACTCATAACAGCATATTTGGGGTAATTTCATGAAGCGCACTCATAATTATTTCTTTTAAGTATTCAACTGTGGTTAGAGTTATCGACATGACTTTTTCTTTGCCCAAATCCGACAGGAAAAAGTCAAGTGAAGTCATATCTGACCACAGAGCAGGCCATTTAATGATCCTCTACGTTCAATTCACCTACTAAGAGAATTACGTGCATCTTGACAGTGGTGGCGCTCCATCGTGCTATACCAAATTGCCCTACGTTGTTGTTTAACAATGTTTGATAATAAGATTGGTCATTCTGAAGCAAGTCGCAGTATTGATTATGTGCGGCACGTGACATCCAAATGTCATTTTATCGTTCCATAAACAACAATGGCCATTTTTAGCATTTAGTTAGCAGACTTGGTTGTTATTTTGATATAATCGCTAGCTTTTTCGTGTTTCTTATTGCCCGATTCATATTTTACTTGTTTTTTTTTTAAAGTGGGTTATTTCTTTAAAAGGTAACGTTTTTATTGTCTAATTGTGCCGTGATTGATTTAAAATATCGATATTTAATGTATGATGCTTCATTTTGTTGCTTCCACATTTTACAACTAAGCAAAAAGTCATTTTGATACAATTTTAAAGCCTTTTTTACCACAAGGATTTAATGGTCTTTGACAAGTTTGACACAAAACACGAAAAAAAAGGTTTGTTGTTGATTCACGAACTATAACCCAAACATCTGAGCGGCCAAGTTCTGCAGAACAAAGAGTCGTTTAATCTTGTCGGAGTTACTTTTGAGAATAACCTTAACTGGCACAAACACATTACATCCATAGCCTCGGCAGCTTCAAAAAAGCTTGGATTCCTCTTCCGAGCCAGAAAATATTTCTCTTCTTCCAATCTGTACACTCTGTATGTATCTCAAATTAGACCCTCTTTAGAATATTGTTCTCATGTCTGGGGAATGGCGTCCCCTACAACACTTAGCATTCTGGACTCCATTCAAAGAAGAGCCGTTCATCTTATTAATGATCCAACGCTCACAGAAAGGCTTCCTCCTCTTGCCCACCGTCGAGCTGTAGGGGATCTGTCGCTCTTCTATAGGTATTTTCACGGCTTCTGCTCAGAGGAGTTGGCCAGTATAATTCCTTCTCTGGCAGCTCCCAACAGAGCAACCCGTAGTGCAACTTTTATGCATCCTTTTACAGTTCAGTTAGAGAGGCCCCGAACTTCCCGCTTTCTTCGTTCCTTTATCCCTAGAGTGTCAAGACTGTGGAACCTGCTTCCCGCAGAAGCTTTTCCTTCTAAGAGAAACAATAGTTATGGAATATTTTTTTTAAATGGTTGCTTACTTTAGCTTGATCCTTGATAGTGGAATGGTAGCACAGCCGTCTTTCAATGTGTAGAAACGGTCTTGCATATTAAATAAGCATGTATTTTTTTCACAAAAACATGAATAAAATATTAACCGAGTTTGTTTTTTTTTGTCCAGTTTTCTCAAGTTGGTCCTAAGCTAGTGACACGCACTTAACCTTAAAAAAAACGTTGCTTACCTAACATTATATCTATTGTTCCTTGTCTTGCAGAATCCTTAAAACGGCTAAGATAATACCTGAAAAAGGAAATAAATATTTCTTCTCTGAAAAGAATCCTAGATGGAAAAAAACTTGCAATAGGATATAATTTTTAAACACACAAGTCAAATAAGCTAGGTTATTTTTAATAGCTCTGAATATATTTTATTTATTTTTTAATTTCGTAAAGCCTTACCTTCGTGACTAACACTTTTAATTATTGTATTAAGTTTACAAGTTAGCCTTAGGGATATTTTTTTTGGGTTATAACTTTTAGCGGAAAACGCATTTTAATATAGGGAATTTTACACAGCTGCATTCCTAAGAGCCATATGCATTTTTTCAGAAAATATTATTCTTATGAAATGTATGTATGTATGTGTAAATTTTATTGAAACATTTTAAAAAGTAATAACTAGGCTGTACAATAGTACAGAGCCTTCCAACAAGGACTAAATAGGGACAAATCTGTGGCTTTTGACGGTTTAGCTCTTTTCAGGTTTTTAAACACAAAATGCTAATAACTTTACATTATATACGCATAATTTATGAATTATGAACTATAACTTAAATGTTAATTTAAGCCCGTCAAGTTAGCCACACCAATGAGGCCAAAGAAGCACAGGTAAGTTAAGTTATATTAGATTGTGTTTGAGCCACCTATTTTGCAGGGTGTTACACTTGAAGATTACGTTCTATTGCTTTGATTTAATTTTGCTTTCAAATTTGATGTCACTTTGTCCATTAAAAATTACTTACGGTCAAGTAAATTAAAATGTGGTTAGTTGTGGTACAACACACACATGGGCCAATCGACCAAAAAATATCTCTTAAGGCCGATTGCACCAACAATGTTAAGGAACCGTTAGTACAAGGTAATCTTTAAATTTGCTAAACAAGCAATGTGGTTGGCTACACTGGAAATTTAGGGAATACTTATAGCCAGTTACATACTGGGCTACATACCACAAAACTGGAGGAAAGTTAAGGTGGCGTTCATACCAAAGGCCGGTCGGCGTCCTATGGATGAGCCGAAGTCCTATCGCCCCATTAGCTTATCTTCTTTTCTCCTTAAAACTATGGAGAAAATAATCGACCAGCATATAAGAAGCGAATTTATCTCGAAAGCTCCACTGCATCCAAAACAATTTGCCTACCAACCGGCAAAATCAACGATCAATGCTCTACAATGTCTAGTCAGAGGCATAGAAAAGACATTCGATGCAAAAGAAGCGGCTATGTGTGCATTTCTTGATATAGAGGGTGCGTTTGATAACACCTCATTCGAATCCATACAAAGAGCAGCAGAATCAAGGGACATTGAACCCTCAACGATTAAATGGATCAAAGCCATGCTAAGAAGCCGCAAAATCAGCTCTGCTATGGGGGACGCGACTGCAATGGTCAGAGCGGAAAAGGGGTGTCCACAGGGTGGAGTACTATCGCCCCTGCTCTGGTCCCTAGTGGTTGATCGACTTCTGGCGGAGCTGTCAGCAAGAGGCTTCGATGTACAAGGCTACGCAGACGACCTCGTAATCACCATCAGGGGCAGGCATGATGGCATATTATCTGCTCGCATGCAAGCGGCCCTAAACTTGGTTGAGAACTGGTGCTCAACGGAAGGGCTAAATGTCAATCCAAATAAAACAATTATAATACCGTTTACAAAAGGAGGAAAACAAGGTTTATAGCTCCTATGTTAAACGGCATTACGATCAAACTTTCTAAAGAAGTAAAATATCTGGGAATTGTCCTTGACCAGAAACTCAATTGGAACTCGCAAATAAAAAGGACTATCGCAAAAGCATCAACGGCACTATGGGCGTGCCGCAGACTATGTGGTAAAACATGGGGTCTAAAACCCAAAATGATCTACTGGTCATACATTACAGTTGTAATACCTATAGTTACTTATGCCTCACTGGTCTGGTGGCCAAAAACAGAGGAAAAAACTACACAAGGAAAGTTTCTGAAACTGCAGAGACTTGCCTGTCTGGGAGTTACTGGAGCAATGAAATCTTGCCCAACGGCAGCTCTGGAGACAATGTTGAACCTCCTTCCCCTGCACCTGCACATAAAGAGGGAGGCGATACTGAGTGCCTCCAGAGTAATCCAGACACAAAGTATGAAGTCAGGAGACCTGACTGGTCACCTTAAAATTTTGGAAAAAATCAAGATTGAAGCTCTGACCAAACCCACGGACATAATGCCTATAGTGCGGGACTTCCAGCGCTCTTTTGAAGTGGTTATTCAAGACCGCCAAACTATGAGTGTGAAGGAACCAAAGCATGAAAAAGGCTCACTTGTCTGGTACACTGATGGATCTAAGATGGAACAAGGGGTTGGAGCTGGTGTCTTTGGACCTAGATGCAGACTATCAAAGTCTCTCGGCAAGGCTCCCTCCATCTTCCAAGCTGAAATCCATGCAATTGATATTTGCGCTTCTGAATGTGCCAAAAAGGCCTACGAGGCGCAACCATATATATTTTATCGGACAGCCAGGCTGCTTTGAAGGCATTGACTTCATGCTCTTTTAACTCAAAGCTAGCCTGGGAATGCCGACAATCACTAAACCAACTGGCCAAACACAACAGAGTTACTCTGGAGTGGGTACCAGGACATGAAGGAGTGGAGGGCAATGAAATTGCCTATCAACTCGCCAAGGAAGGAGCACAGAGACCATTCTATGGACCTGAGCCTTTCTGTGGCACCACTAGAGCCACCTCTACGAGGAACTCAGGATATGGGAAAAAAGTAAAAAAGAGACTTACTGGAACAACATCCCAGGACAAAGGCAGGCGAAAAGATTTATTTCGCATTCCCCTAAGTACAAAAGAAGCTACTGGAACTTCAAAAAAATGAACTTAAACTGGTTACCGACTTCCTAACAGGACATGGCCCTTGGAGGTATCACCTCAAAAAAATGGGAAAGACTGAGGATGAACAATGTCGGTTTTTGTCACGAGGCAAACGAAACTGCGGAACACATTCTCTGTGAATGCAGAGAACTGACCCGACAACGGCTTAAATACCTCGAAGGGGTATATCCTACTCCTAGAGATATTATTCAGCTTGCACCGCGTAGTATCCTGAACTTTGCTAAAGGTATAGGAATTACCGGGCACTAAACAACGAAGGGTATTCACAAAAGATCTCTTTAGGTCGAAGTGAAGGAGGGCTACACTAGAGCCGAGCGACCCCGTTTATTACAATACAATACAATACAATATAGCTAAGGGTTTCTTAAAATTGTTGGAGCAACCGGCCATTCCAAACACAGAATATGCGTGAAGATTGTTAAAGGGTCTCCGTAATGCGAAGCCTTTTTTTCTGGTTTCATGCAATCGCATTAAAAACCACTTACCACTTGCCTACACGTTTCACTCTTGGATTTTTTCGGCATTTTTTTGCTGGAAACCCTTCAGAAAAATGTATACATATAACAAGAATCCGGATATGCTTCTTCTCAGAAAGGTCCAGAATATTTTTTAAATCAAAATAACGTACATAACGATCATAACTATGAATTTTGGTCATTAAGAGCCGTTGGAGTAAAAGAAAGTTTCGTAATTAAATTGCCTACAAGATAGCATTGGTTGGCAATTGCAAATTTTTGGATAAAAATTTTACTATAAATATGGTTCAAAGTACTCGCATAGGCGATTTTTTTTATTGTTTTATTTTTAATTATATTTTACCATTTAAATAATTTCATACCAAAAAAAATATATTTTTTATTTGTGTAAACAAACCGCATTACCTTAAATAATTGCCGCCAAAATGATTCGACTTTGTTATTAAAAAAAAAAAATTAAAAGCTTAAGGCCTCTAGTATTTATGAAAAAAACACATTTTTAAGTCCCATATTCTGTAAAAAAATTGTATCTTTGAGTTCAGTATTTAAGACTATCCAATTTGCAAAATTGTATTTTTTTTTAACGAAATTGGATTACAAAATTATTCTGCGAAAACTATTAAACCTATTTTAACGAAATTTGGCATGATTTATTACAGCAAGTTTTTCCTGGCCAAATATGAAAGTCCTCAGAGAAATTTAAAGGATCTAAAAAAAATCACGTTTTTTGCTTATTTAATTTGTTTATTGCTACTTCACAACAAGCATATGCATTTTGCAAATTTTAACCGATTCTATCTTGTAGGAAAGGGCATTGGCGCATAAAGGTGGGGGGGATAATCGGCCTTTTCACTTTTTGAAATCTTATTTAGCTAGGCTTGTTGAGAATAAAAAGACGTGATTTTTCCTTTTTCCGTAGGTGCTACAAAAACTGTTTTATTATATCATGAAGATGTTTCGTTTTTGTAGAATATCTTAGCCGCATTAATTTTTTTAAATTCTGCTTGCGTCAAATTAAAGGTCTTCGAATCGCGAATAAAGCACAATATTTTTTTAATTTTTGGCGAAAATTTCAATTTATTTTTAGGCTTTAAATTTTTTAATATTTTTTAACAACGCCTGACCCACGTTATGATAAAAAAAACTATATGTGATGTGTCTTTAGTAGACCTAGCTTCATGATTTTTTTTATAATTTTTGAAAGGATGATAGGGGGTCAAAAAATTCAAAATTATTTTTTTTTCGCTACTTTTAAATATAAAAAAAAACTTTCAATTTTATTTTTTTTTTCAAAAAATGAAATTTTAAATAACTTTTGGATTGAAAGCATTGAAGACGAACTGGTAAAAATGATTTTTTTTTTCAATTTGCTTCTACTTTTTAGTAATAATGCGTCTTTACCAGTTTTAAAAAATAATAATAAAATTGAAAGTTTTTTTCTAAAAATAAAAAAATAGCGACAAAAATTGATTTTAAATTTTTTGACCTCCTATCACCCTTTTAAAAATTATGAAAAAAATTATGAAGCTAGATCTACTAAGGACACATCACATTTTATCATAACGTGGGTAAATGGGCTTTGGTAAAAAAATATTAAACATTTTTAAAGCCAAAAAATAAAAAATTAATTCCCGCCAAAAATTTTTGAAAAAAATTGTGCTTCATCCGAGCTTTGGAGACCTTTAATTTGGGGCAAGCAAAACTAAAAAATATTTTAATGCGGCTAAGAGATATTAAAAAAATAATAATAATAAAAATCTTTATGATTCAATAAAACAGTTTCTGAAGCACCAACGGAAATAAAAAAAAGGAAAAAGCACGCCTTTTATTCTTAATAAGCCTAAGTGACATTAAAAAAAGTGAAAAGGCTGATTACTCTTCCTTATGCACCAAGGCCCTTTAATTACGAAACTTTTCTCTGGATCCAAACCTCTCTACGGCCAATACTTACAAAGTTTTTTTCAAATTTTGTTTATTTAACTAATGTTCCGGACTTATCTAAGAGGGAGCGTATCTCGATTCTTGTTATAATTTTAAAGGATTTTAAGCATCAACAACAATTCTTGTTTTTGACACACTAGGCTTGATCTGTAACATGTAAAAATAAATCCATGCAAAATATCGCTTAAACCGAAATGCATAGGATTAGCGTCCGAGTTAACGGAAGTGTAAGACAACAACCTGCAAAACAAGTGGCTTTAAACTGCCCAAAATTAAAGCAGAAAACTTGTAACGCAAAAATTAAACCTCACAATAAACACCAATATTAAATTTGATACTTTTTATTGGACTTGACATGAATATCATAAGGAATCTTTGAGACTGACCTAGATATTTGATAAACTAGGTTAGCTAGCTCGAATTCTTGTTGCAAAGCTAGGTGAGGAGCAAAAGAGGGAGGATCTGTCGGAAGATATTCATTTGCTATACAGCTCGCAATACGTAAATAGGCCCAGAAATCTTGAATTTCGTATTCACGTAAACGAACGCCTTGCATTATGTCTAGAGCGCATTGACGAACTGAATCCTTAAAGTGATTTGTAAAATATCTACAAAGAGGAGTGAAACAAATTAAATGTTAAAGCAAAATTATTCAGAATCCCGTAATAATCCTATAAAAAAAACACTAACAGAAAATTGGCAAGTTCATCAAGGTTTATTACGTTACATCAACTAAAAAACAATTACATTGTTGACGCATTCTGCATAATGGCGCTAAGTTGGAATTATATTCATTTGTAATGACATTTTGTTTATCTTTGTTTAGTATATTCCAAACAGCGGTGACAACAAACTTATGAAAAAAAAATTGTGTCTGATTATTCATTTTTTATATTTTTGGTTATGTAAAATATCTATCACTGTCAATCAAAAACATTGGTGTGTCAACTTGTTGTCCAAAGTTATTTCGAAAAATTTTAAATATTGCTGGGAAAAAGGTATAATAGGTATAATGAACAATCGCAGGTAATAATTTTAAATATCTCGGCTTTTTTAACTCGAAAAGGAACAAATTCGAAACGGAATCGCACTTAAAATTGCGAATTTAATACAGCGAGCCGCAGATGCAACAAAATTGAGTCCAACAACGATAGCAAATATAAAGAAAAATGGGATAAAATTAGACCAGGATTATGCTTTTAGTTTCCAAGCAAAAATGCAACCAAATAACAAAATAAATATAATTCGGCAAATTAATTCCATTGCCGAAGAATATGTAACATTGGCAACAATAAGACAAACGTTCAGGAAAGAAATTAAATATTTTGAATTTTCCATCGACTCCTTAAAAAGATGGCTAAAAAGTATAGGCTTTAAGTGGACAAAATCAAATAATGGAAAATATTTGTTGGACTTGCCAAATATTGTTCATGAAAGAAACAATTTTTTAAGGGAGTATATCAAAAATAGATATTTAGGTCCAGAAGGTTTTACTCAAGTTTTCATTGACGGACGTTTGTTTATTATTTATGACTGATCATAATAATTTGTTATTGTTGTTAAGTTTGTTAATAAATAAATACTACAAGATTATTTTTTATTATTTGAGATATAAAGTCTATAGACAAATCTAAAACCTATAATATACTGCTAAATCATCATTGGTTAATTTCTAAATGTATAAAAAAATATAACAGACCATTAATTTTTGAACGCGATAGTAAATTTTTTAACCTAATTTTGATTGACAAAAATATCTAATTATCTATTTACGCAACAAGTTTTTTCTCACCTCGACGACGTAACTCGAAATGGGTATAATTCCGACTTTATAATACGCCACAATGACCTTCGGGTAATTTTATTTAAATAGTCTTTTTGCCTGCATTGCATAGGTCCACTTAGCAAGCAACCTTAGCTTATTAATATTAATAATGAAACAGGGCCGTAATTTTGTATATTTGGGGGTTATTTTATAATTATGCAATCTGATTGAACCTGAATTTCAGAAGTTATACCTGTCTTAGAATTTGAATACCCACGGGTCAAGGTTAATTTCATGAATTACACCTTATAGCCAAAGTCGGTCAATTTTGCCTTAAATAAATTTTATGTCAATTTTCTGTTAATATATAAGTTTTAAATGCATAAGTAGAGAGTATAGCCTTCGTACGTTTGAGAATTTTTTTTTTAATCATCTCATCAAACTATTAAATACATTTAATAATAAAGCAGTTGAAATTAATTCATAAACAATAAATCTTGTTTTTAAAATGGGGAAATATATTAGATACCTTATGTTGTTGTTTACATTACCTATTTGCGGAATTCATTCCATCTTTCATTATGCCTGTAAATTTTCTTTCTCCAGTTCTTGTATAATCACCCTAAAATTATTATTATTTATTTTAATTATTTTAATTTATACAGCACGGGATGATTAATAAACAAAAACTACAACTTTAAAGGCAGGTAGAGTATAATAAGTCATGCAGAAAAGTTTTCGATATCAATACAGTTTAATGTCAATAATAATATGTAATTTTTTATGCATATGTAAGTCTTTTTATTTGGTACAACTTAATAAATTTCTAGTGCCAACAAGGTATATCTAATGAGAAATACAGTACGCATATGTGGCAAACCTTTTTTTCACTCAGAATATTGTATTTTTTGTTTTGTACTTTAGTACTAAACTCAAAAGAAAAAAGTAGAAGTTACAACACCACAATTTAAAAAAAAACCTATAGCTATTATTTAATTTGTTAACTCTGGACTCAAAGATTTGGAGGCTTGGAACGGAAGGAAAAACTTCTGCAGCCAACGAATTCCACAGCCTAGAGATGAGGCCTCTTTGTATTCAGAATGTCAAATGCCATCAAAATAAACGAAAATATACCTGCTGGTGAGCTCTCTAATTCAATAGAGATAGAAATAGACAAGAAATAAATTAAAAAGATTCTTCTTTTCTATCACTAGTTGGTACTCTATATCATTTTCTCTAACAATAAGTGAATCCTTAAATTTTGGTAACGGAAATATAGTATATTATTCAACATGAAAACATAGCTTGCTTTGGGAAAAATTGCACAATCTATGGAAAGATTCACGGATAGTAGCAGATTTTTTTTGTATTATCAAAACCTTAAAGCCTTGCTCTGTTTTAATGTTTTAACTTTTCATATTTCTTAATAGCTCCTTTTTCAGAGGAGATTAAGATTTACACTAGGACATATTTACACTTGGTCTTATCTAAAAAATAGTGCTCTTCTACAAAATGCATAAAAATTGGGTCCATTTTATAATCTTTAAACCACAGACCACAAGCACCAAACTTTAATAATTTAATTTATTTATTTAAAGATAAACTTTATAACACTCTAGGTAATTACATGTAATTCAAATAATTAAAATATGACTTGAAAAATAAACATATAAGTAAACAACAGAGTTCGCCTGCTGTGGTGCTATTTAATATTTTAAAGTATTTTTGCCGTCAAAACGAAAGTGATTAAAAACGAGTGAAGAAGTTAATACTGCATATTTATGTCAAATACCGACATAACCGAATTTCCACCTTGTTTGCCCATCTCGTTGATCACACATTCATTGTTTATTAAATTCGATAATATGAAGGTGGTTGTTGTAAACCATCCATTAAAAACAATGGCTTTGTTTAAAGTAAAAATTAAGAATTTAATTTTAAAGTTACCGTCACGAAATAAGATGAGTTAGGATTAAAAAAACATTAAAAGTTGTTGTTAATGAAATCCACAAACTCGACAATTTGTTTCGACATTCTCTGGCACGGTAAAAAATGTTACACCAAGTTCCTAACGCGTCGAAAGAAAAGGATCGAGCGTGAAGAATAGTACCATTTGAAATGTCAGCAGCAGCTGAAATGTGTACTTTGCAATGATTTATAAACGCACTCATTTGCCAGGTAATTCGATAAAAAACTAGAATTATTTCTCTTTTAAAACCGGTGCGCGTATCCAAAAACCCAACATTATACCAAATTTACAACATGTACATCAAGTCAGCTACGTTAAAAAAAAATCTGTGACAAAGACACAAACAAAGGCAAATGTGATTTTTATAATAGTCCCGTGTTGCCTTTATAGTTCCAAAAGCGAACAAAAGTACAATTCTTCACGTAATTGAAATCTAATCTGTTGTATCTGTATTAAAAATAGTAAAAATATTTCTAGAATAAGTTTAAATATTTAACATCTAAAACCAACCCCATTCAGGACTAAAAAGAAATACACTGTAATTAAAAAGTATACATACCTTCAACGCATTTGCCTGCATACTGCTTACTTATAGTATCTCCATTATTAGCCCACAACAGCTGAAAGGTATTTTTAATGTTATTTGGTATGTCTCCCTCTGGAGATACTAATCCCAATTTACAAAACTGCATTTCCATAACGGCTTTGCCCAAAGCTGTCTAAAATACAAGCACCACTGTAATACTAAAGTGGATATAACAGGTACCCACGAGGCTACTTTCCGCTTGCCATTTTTTTATTTTTTTATCAATATGGATTAAACTTGGTAGAACTGTTATTCTAACAAAACATCATTTTTATGCGTATTACAGCTTGCCCGACTTACGTTTCATCGAAAATTTTGATTTTTAAATGGGACACCCTGTATATATATTTTTCGGATTCTTCAGATCATTTTACGTCCGGATCCACAGTATCTAAATTTTATTTTTAAATTAAATTTTAATATTTCATCTAGAGTCCCATGATCAACCTAAAATCACTCCAAATACCTTACTTACTTCTTTTAAACTTTATTATTCTAATATTTTTGCCCTAACTTATAAACTGAAATGGAAACATAATATCATTTTCATTACATTATTAATGCAGTATTTTAAAGCGAATCCAATGATCTGATCCACTATGACACTTTTCTTCTTTCCATTTAAAAATTTTTGTTTTATTATGGAGAGTAAAAGTTTTTTTTGTACTGAATGGGGTATACTACGTAAGTTCAATAAATAGTAGTTGCCATGAAAATAGCAGCTAAATAAGGTAAATTGCGAGAAAACAATTGCTTCGTGCCTTTATAAGTTTGACATAGAAAAAAGTTGGTTCGTGTTTATTAATGTATCTTGTAAGATTTTAACACAGTTCTAAGTTGAATTTGGTATTAACAACAGAAAAATGATGCATTTGGACGTGAAACGATCTGTTCAATCCAAAAACAAAAAATATACAGTGCGTCCCATATAAAAATCAACATTTTTATCAGTCATTTCCGGAGACGCTTTATTAGAATAACAACCCTACCAAGTTTCGTTAATTTCGATAAAGGAATTTAAAAATGGCAGCCGAAAAGTAATCTCGTGGGCATCCGGTATATGTAACAAAATGTATTATTTTAAATTACAATTTATAGTACTGTAAAAGTCAAAGTTTTGAATAATTTCTGCGTCCTTTTCCGTAAAGAAAGTAAGTTGCCTGTATCTAAATGTCTTACAAGTGTATCTATAGCCTAAATGAAAAAAATATTCTATTATTTATCCTTCGAGCCAAATGTACACTTACTTGGACTACATTGGTTCTGTCTAAACAGTCCATACAATTGACTCTAAAAACTCCATTTTGAGAACAAATATGGCCTTGTTTATCTCTCCAACAATAATGCATATCCTTTATAACATCTGCTACAGCATTTATTAATATGGATACATTTTCAAAGTGCATACCTTTACTAAAGAAGGTACAAAGTTATGGTAAATAAACAATATAAAAATACATTTATTATTAGGGTTGGCATTAAAATTTAGATTCGGAAAACCCAGTATAAACAACGGTAAAAATTACTTACCAGTATTCATGAAAATCAAAAGTCACATAAGTAATAAAGGAACTATCCAGAAGTAACATGTGATGAGAATAGGCGTCAAATATAACTTTTTCTTTGCCACTTTGATCCACTAAATTAATGGCACAAACAGGGCCGTACTTTTATTTCTGAACTAAAGTGTTTCTCAAATGCTAGACATGTTTCATTTTCCCCTAGAAGAAATACTACAGATAATGACAAATATACAACCGAAATAAAACTAACAATGATAGAAACATGAAAAACAACTTACTTTTCAGTAAAAATGATTAGCATGCTTTCCATGAAAAAAAAGGAAATAAAAAAATAATAAAATTAGCCTATTGGCAGTAAAAACGAAAAAAAAACACTTAATGGGGGGGCTTGTACATGGTAGAGTACCCAAACAACCAGTCAGCTGTAAACTTGAGTTTAATCTACAGATCTATGATTTCAGACTTACATGTTGATATAGTGCTAGTTAAACTGTACACCGAAATTTAAACCAACGTTTTGTCAGTGTTTATAGCCAATAAGGGTTTCCATACGTCCGGATTTGCCCGAACATGTCCTGGTTTTGAAGATGTCCGGGGACGTCCGGCCGCATTTTTAATATAGGTTCGGGAAAACGCCAAAGTTTACAAATACAATTAAAATAGCCCAACCTTGTTAATCAATTTGTATTTTTGCACACAATTTATGATTTTTACACTAAATTGGCACATAATATTTTAAATACACCTTTTAAAAACCATTTTTAATGTTTATTTTACAACTTTTTTTAATTAAATGGCGAAGCTTTGCTTTCAAACGGGGCGACTATGTTTGCTAAATAATCCTATTATACATGTTTCACTTTGAAATATGATTTTACAATAAATGAAAAAATTTTATAATAAAACCATTTTTTGTTTATTTTACAACTTTATTAAATAGCTTTTCAAACGGGGCGACTATGTTTGCTAAATAATTCCCTAGTGTATACATGGTTGCGGCGTTTGAAAGTGAAGGTTGCAACTAAATGTTAAAAAGGTATAAAATAAATATAAGAAAGGGTTTTTGAAAGGTGTTATAAAATATTGTGTTCCAATGTAGTGTAAAAATCATAAATTGTGTGCAAAAGATGGAGGAGTAAAGTGAAAATGAGGTTAGTTTGATTGTCAACTTTCATGATGAATATCTCGAAAACGAAATGTTGTCGAATTTTTTTCAGATTCGTGATCAGCGCCCCAAAGAACCTCCCTATACCAAATTTGATCAAATCGGAGTGAAGGTAACTTTCTAGACAATTAACCTTTTATTTTAACTTAGCATTTATTGCTTATAAATAAATTTATAACATATATTTTTTGAACTGTCTGGATTTGTCTGGATTTTTGGACTCATGTGTCCTGAATTTGAAAAAGACCCTATGGAAACCCTAAAGCCAATTTCACTAAAAGTCATCAATAACCTTTTAAAAATTATATATAAAGTAAAATATACAGGAAATATAAAACATGTAAAAAATAAGGGACCTTAACTTAAAAATAAACTGTTAATGACTCATGTTGTTTAACTTGTAATGAACATCCACTGTAAACTCTTCTTATGTCCATTTCTTTATGCCCTTAAAGGTTTTATTTTAAATTTAACTCCGCATTATTAATATTAATTTTTCTTTATGAATTAATTTTCATTAATTAAAATTTGAATTATTTGCATTGTTCCTGTACCTTTTGGCAAAAACTGTATAAAAATACCTTATCATAACAGGCATATTTTTTAAAGTAGTGGTTAAACTTTGGTTTAAATTATTGACACTACATTGTACAAACCACCTGGCCCTAAGTGGCGTTTATATATATTTTGCTAAATAATTTTGTTAAAAAAACGTAATACATCACTTGTTATGTAAAATATGAAAAGTTACCTTTATCTAGTCTAGGAGGTGGCCTATACTTATATCCTGGTTGTGACCAAAATACAGGCACTGACCCTCTTACTTGTAAGAATGATACTTCGTGAGTTTGATATGTTATTATTTGTTCTGTTTCTACATAATTTGCTACTTCACCGTCTTCATCTACTCCACGCCTTTTGTACCTATAAACGAAACAGTAAAATATGGTGTAACAAAACTTGATACCTCTCTTGATATGGTATAGGGCAATATATGTGTGCTATTAAGTGAGAAACAAATTTAAATTTATGTTGTCATTTTTATTTCATCAAAAGTAATAGGTTATATTAGGGCTGTTAACAACTGCCTGTTGTTTGTTATATATGTATTAAATTCTGTAACATATGTTTATAAAAATAATAATTTGACAATAATAAATGAAGACATCAGGAAAACTACTGTATTTAATATTTGTACTACTTATTAGTACTAAAAATTAAAATTGTTTTTAGAAGGTGAATTTAATTATATAAACTATTGAGTTTTAATAAATCTATTTTTGACGGTAAAATGTTCTGTAGAAAATAAACAGTTTTTGATTATTAGCAATGTCAAATATTACATAAAATTTACAATTTTTTTAGAGAAAACTCTTAAATTCAATTTCATATTATATTTTTAAATTAGATACATATTTCTGATAGCAAAATACCTAACAATATTTTTACTATAAACTTCCTCAATTTTTAACAAACTTAGACAGTAGAGATCCTACCCCTCTTAAATAAATTTCTTTTTTATTCTAGGCATTTTTGTTTGCTTAACTTTTTTTTTTAATTTTCAAACAATCCTTTCAATTGATCAGTACTCCTAAGGCAAGCTATAGGGCCAGTATTATTAAATTCTTGGTCTCTTTTTTTTCATACAGTCTCCTTTTGTACCACACTAATTTTATTTGTTTTCTGGTCTTCTAGTATTTTTGCATATTTTTGAATAATCATTTTGATAAGATATTCTTTCTCAAATAGAGTAAAATTTGGCGTGCGTTTTTTACTGTTATTATTAAACATTTTATTATATTTTCAGCACTAAACTTGTAAAATGGTACAAATTAAAAGAAAATAATTTGACATTATACATTTTTTCACATAAATGAGGTCTGCAAATAATATGTAACTTGGATTAACTAATCCCTCACCGTGCATAGAAAACAGCAAATATTCCCTAGACCCGTTTAAATAAACTAGATTAGATCAAAAACGGTGCATTCGGGAGTTCTCTGGTTAGCACTAATTAAATTTTGAAAAAGTTAATATCAAAAGCAATACACTTTTTTGTGACTTTAACCACAATATGCTTTTTTGAATGGTATCAAACTGGTTTACAGTTTTTGTGGAATTACTAATAAATATTATGAAATGGATACATTGTATTTGTTAAAGTTGATCTTTTACCTTGTTCCAGCTCTAAACCTGCTCCTTCTGGACAAAATACAAAGAGTAAATATTTCATATTGTTTTTCCTTGTCCTCTTCACCAATAAAGGGACCCACCTCTACTTTGCAGTCTTCAATTTGTATGTAACCCTGAATAATGGGCAATATCCATGGATCACACAAGGTATTCTAAAACAACAACAATATGGCAACAATATCTTAAGAATTAGAGAATAAACTTAAGACTAAAACTAAAGACAATACCAAACTCGAATGAACATCACTCATCAACAAAAAGAAAATATAGTATTCATTTCAGAAAAATAAATTTAGGCATATCATACTATGATCCTAAGTTATTTAATTTCTTGCCACTTTCTATAATCCAGCTACCCTTCAAAAAAAATTTAAATCTGTAGTAAAAACATATTTACTTTCGAAATGTTTCTATTCACTAGAGAAATATTACAAACACAATTTTAGTGACATGATTGATCAATAAAATTTTATGGGTCCATGTATAATCTTTTTTTGTTTTTGACTGCAATTGTAATTTATAAATGATAAATGATATTGTTAAATAACATATTATTTGCAAATTGTACTCAAACCTTTGGACCTGTGTAAGCCTGATTGGGGGTCTAACATTAATAAACTTTTTGTCATGGATTTCCCCAAAATTGGAAAAAATTAGAACCAAAAAATATAACTGTTTAAATGATATTTAAGTTTTTATTCCCCTCACTTAATTTTTTTATCGAGTCTTTCTATTTTGGTAAAGGTTTACCCAAGGGTGTAGTAGGGATCTTAAATTTTTTTTTTTATCTAAAAAGTGAGACATGGGACCCACATCAAATATATACCAGAATCTATTGGTCTTAAGGAGAACACTTTGATAAAAAAAATATTTTGGAAATTGCAAAATAAAGTTTATTTTTTCTAAACTTGTAAATTTTAAAAGCAAATCCTCAATTTTTTGTTTTTTTTTTTGTAAATCTAATGAAATTTTATCGTCAAATACCAAATTTTGTAAAAATATCTGCATTTTTTTTGAAAGTAAAGGCATCTGAAAAATTTGCATAAGAAAATTGTTGAGAGAAAAAATTTCAACTGGCTATGATTTTTAGAAGAACATACATAATTTTGCAAAATGTGGAATCTGATGATAAAATTTTATCAAATTCTCAAAAAAATACAAACAGAGGATTTGCTTTTTACACCTAATTGTCTTTGGGGGTGTTGCAAAAAATAAACTTTTTTTGCAAATTTTAAAATGAAAATTTCCTACACCAAAGTGTTATTATTGGGGTCAATAGCATCTGGTATATATTGGATGTAAGTCCCCCTTTTTAGATAAAAAAAAATGAAAATCCCAAGGCCGCCACTGCTTTATAGTCGAGAAATATTTCAAAAATTTAGAAAACTAATTCAGCAATTTCTACCCTTGCTTTATGTCAGTTTTTTGTTTTAAGTTTATGGTTTCTGTGATGTAGGCAACTAGGTAACAATTTCTCAGAATTAATATAAAATTTTACAATAATATATTTGTGTTATGTTGTTTCTTTTTGATAAACTCTAGGATTTAAAAGACTTTTTTTATTTGTCACACAAAATGATCTTTAATCTAGTTTTAAAATGTCTCTACTTACTTCACTTTTTAACAAGCACCTCAACATGTGCTTATTCCAGAAAAATTTGTCATCTACAGTTTTCCATAAACATTTTGGATCAATGAGTTTGTTCTTTTCCAAGTGACACAATCTCTGCAGTGAATTTGTTAGGTCTGTAGTATGAGAATAATAAAATGAGTTTGTATCTGTAAAGATTTTATAAAACTCTTCAATGATTTGCTTTTCAAATTTGTCTTTATCTTTAATGTCTCTCTTAGGCATTCCTGAAGCTATAGCTGCAGCTTGCTGAGTAGTGTTTTTAATAGTATTACCAGCACTCTTTAGGGTCCCCCAAGTTTTACTTAATGTGTTTTTCTGGATCTCAAGCAAAGAATTCGTATTGCCAACTCTTTTAAGTCCAATGGTTTTGTGTTTGCCACATTGTCGTAAATTTAACTCAACATTTTCTGTACCCAAAGGTAAAAAAACCACAGACTTTATTTTATAAACTATATTGTCTCCATGGAGTTTACCAATCGCACTACTTTCTTTAATAAGAAGTAATCTGGGGTCAAAAAGAGGACTATGCTCTACTTTTCCTATGATTCCATCACATATTCCTAGGCATATAGGATCTTCTGCATCCGGTAAATCCCATCCTAAAATCCAAAAAGATGTTATAGAAGGTAATTAATGGCCGTTGAACCAATAATTTTAAGAAACCCTTAGCACCATGTAATCCTTAAAATGACCAAACAAGCAATATGATTTAAAATTGTTGGTGCAATCGGCCATAAGTTTGTTAAATTGAAGTAAACCAATGGTTTCTTCCATTTATTAACCATATTTAATTTAACAAAGAATTTATGTATATTTTGCGTTATTATAAAATATAAGGTAAATTTTATTATCTTTTAACTGTAATTTAGAAGTTCTCAAACGAAAACACTTTAAAATTTACAAAATAAATCTTGGTTAGATTTATAACTACTGAGTATTGCCATTTAACACCCACCTACCTGTTTTTGGAATGAATGCCCCAGTGTTTCGATCCCACCACAAAGAATATTCACCTTTTACGAAAATATAAAACTCACTAGTTCGAAAAAGTTCCATTTCTTCCCTTAAAAAATCCAAAATCCTTTACCAAAACTGCCCCTTACAAATTCTCGGATCTGTCAAAACACCAAAACACAATCAACCTTGAGGTTAGTGACGTCAAATGGGGAAACCACTTTTAGAGTGAAATAACGTATATAAGTTGAAATAAGCGCGACAGAAAAAGACGATAGTGAAAGATGAGTAATAATCGCGCTCATTAATTGGTAGTGTATCTGACGTAGGCGACGGGAAGTAAAATATCAATGAGTTTGCACATGCGGCGAAATGTCATGGGATTTTTCAATGAACTCGTAAAAAATTTTGAAATAAAAAAAGTAGTATTTGTTTAGCACGAGAATAATCACAAAATGAGACTATTCATGTGCTGTAAACGTGAGTTAGACATCAAAATCCCCAACTTTATGTGTAACCCCAATCTGTAAAAATATTTTCTGTTTTCTGTAAACTAACAAAGAAATAAATGTTCCATATAATGAAATGTATAACGCTTTGTCCCTTTATCCTAGTTCCTTAGATGTTTTCTACTTTAATTCCCTAAGGTTAGCTTTATATGTAATGGATCATATTAGGGAAGTCTAGGAAAAATAAAAAATTTCAAGAAACAGCTTTATTGACTTATGAAAAATAAAAAATAAATATACAATATGGAAAATTTGTTACAGATAATATCTTAAATACATTTTTAAAAAAACAAACCCTACTTCCTTAAACCCTATGAGACAGAAAAAAAATCAAATTTACATTACATGTAATTTTTTAATTTTATCAATATAAAGTCATTATTACAAAAATTCTTGCTAAAAATAATGGTTTTTAGATAACTAAGAATTTCAAAATCCTGGGTATTAAATTAATCAGCACCTTTTATAATTACATAACACAGCAGTTTTCTCAGTAACTCTGATTTTATGTAATTTCTGCATGATCATTAAGAAAATATATGTATAATGGTATGTAGGCAACATCAAAGTGATTAAACAAAATAAAAAGTTTTAAATTATGCTGGAATGGGTTCAGATATCATTTTAAAAAAATCTCATTACTTTCAGAGTCTGAAGAAAACTTTTTTATATGTATTTTACACAATCAATGTAAAATTCTTCATTTTATTCTTTTAAACTTTTTGTTTATATGGCATAAGTTGCAAGTTTAAACTTCTGTTTAGCATTTTTTCAGTGCTCCCTGTTTCTCCATGTAAATCATATAAATACTCTAATCACAGTTATGGTTATCAGCTAAATCCAGCTGATTAAAATATCTAGCAATAACACAAATATATAAGTTTAAAGGTACTGTGACCTTAACGGGCACATTCTCATCGAAGGATGCTCTGATTTTGGCACACTTCTTCGCAAACTCTCTTAATTTAAAACAACAATCGGGTGTGAGGGGTTTTTCCAGCAATGCCAATATTGAATAGATCCATGTCCCCAAATTCTCACTAATTCCTATTTGTGTATCAAAGTTGTTCAAGTACTTAGTAATTTCCTTTAACATTAATATTTTTACTGCTTGAGAGTACTGTGTAATTTCAGAAAACTTGGGTGGTGACCGCTCAATAAGTTCTAAGAAATCAGAAACTACTATTGCTGACTTGTGTGAATCACATTTATCAGTATTAGTAATGAAATTTCTTAACTGAATAAAGTCCTTTAAAGCTTTTTCCTGCCATTCTTTTGTTGGGTAGAACTTGTCCAAAGCTCTTTCTACTTCCTTTTCCTACAAAATAAAAACTTAGTTAAAGAAGAATACTACTAAAATTTAATTTACATTTTATATCAAAGCAAAGATGTTTTTAAACATTCACTTACCCTGGTAATATGTACAGTTTGATTCTTGCTAAATTTTGTAAAATCTCTTTGAGCAGTGACCCAACTTTTGCATTTTTTGGTTCTTTCATAAATGACGTGGTGCAGATATTCTTCCCCTACAAATAAAAAACAAATTTAAATAAAATGACATTTTATTACCTTTACCTAATTTACGTTGTAGATTTTGTAACACTGTTTGTACTCTACTATATTATTTGATGTACTACTTTTTTATTCCATGGATGTAAGAGAATCCAAAGAGTATTATTTGGTATTAAATTATTAAATAAACCCATTATTACAGATGATACCAAGAATAAGTAATTTAAAAAAACAATTCCCTTGGCCAGTTAATTGAGCGATTATGCGATTAATGATTAATTAGATCTACTTGTACCTGTTTGGGGTATCGAATTTGGATCAAAATTTTCAGGTAGTTGAACATCCAAAGCTTTTTTCTGTATATCAAATTCTTCTTCACTTGTATCAGACTCGCTTTCCATGATTCAAGTTATATGTAATAATCATAAATTATTATAAAATTTTTAAGACACTTCTAGAAAAAGTAAGGTTATCTTGTAGAAATACACAAGCAAAATGCCGGAAATCCGAAGTCCCCATTGGTTGTCTCTGCCATTGGTCTGTTTGATTTCCTTTTATCTGATTGGTTGAAACTCCTATATTTACCCGTGATTTACCCTTTTCGCTTTTTGTCAAAAGAGGGAACTTTTTGACACTGAGATAACCTCTAAAAAAGTGTTCAAATTTTTTTGAATTTTTTAGCTATGGAAGGAAAAGATTCCTCTTACAATAAAATGGAGTGGAAAAGAATACGAAGTGTATATTTCGGAAAACGATACAGTCGCGGATTTAAAAAGGGAAATTTTATATAAAACTGCAGTCAGACCAGAAAGACAAAAACTTTTAAATTTAAAACTAAAAGGTATCCTGTCTTGAAATTAACCATTGCCTATTTTTTTGAAAGCAAACTAATCTTTTAGTTATGTTACACAATTTACATTTTGCCTTATTCTTAACTGCAACTTGCTAAAATATGTGTATGTACTGTTATTTTTGACTTTAAACAATTTTAAGATTATTGTTTATTATTAGGAAAAGTATCAGATGAAGAATGTAAAATAGCAACTCTGAAATTAAAACCTAATTTTAAAATCATGATGATGGGGTCCCTCGAGCAAGACATAGAAGAAGCTAATACAGCCCCCACAAATTTACCTGAAGTATTGAATGATTTTGATATAGAAGGTATATAATACTATAATTATTTATGTTGAATTCTGAACTTGCAATTTCTTTATAATTATTATTCATAGATGAAGAAATAGCAATTGAAAATCAAGAAGTATACCTTAACAAAGTTGCACGTAGGGTAAAAGAATATGAGGTTAAGATACTAAATGATCTACGACCAGGCAAAAAATTACTAGTGTTGGATTTGATTATACATTGTTTGATCATAGAACTACTGCTCAATCAGGTCTGTGAGCTTAACTTATCATGTGTACCTTTTTAAATTGATACTTGCTTTTTATGTAGGTGCTGAGCTTATGGACCCTCTTCATGTTTTTTTAAAAAAACTCATAGAAGATTATACAGAAATTTGGCCAAAAACGAAATGGTTTATAAAAAAAATAAACTTTTGGGTGTTGTAAGCACCCCGTAAAAAATTCCTTTTTTTGGACCCTTCGATGATCTGGGTCATACCAAAATAGGGGTAATAATGTCGTTTTTTAGAACTACTTTATTTAGTACTCCTAGTTTTGTAAAATTATCTTTTTAAAATAGGTTCTTTTATTCCTTAAGAATTCCCATTTATACATACACACAAAATTGAAATCAGATGAAGATTTTTTTAATTATTACCATACTTATTATTTATTTTGGTTTCATTTTTAAATATTGAATTCATAAATTTCCTAATTCTAAAAATTAGGTTACTCTTTATGAGCCAGCTCTATGTGTTTAAATCAGAATTTATTGATTAGGCTATAATAAGTAACTTGAATAGTAAATAACAAAACATAGACTAAGGAATTTAACAATATTCTATTTAAGATTATCTTTATTTTTCAAAAATTTGGCAAAAGATGTTTTAGATATTGCACCTTCACCCCGAGTGTCTTAACTTAAAGAAACTGAAAAACGTTTTATTGCACCATTAGATTCATACTACCAGAAAGTCCTATCTCAGAAAGTTTCATGTCTATATTTTAGATATTTGCGCCTAGGTAAAACTAGTGTCATTAACCAAAAAATCAATGACATACCAAACATATATAGGGTGTCCCAAAAGTAATGGGACACAGTCTCACAGAGCAACAGCAGATTTCTTAAGTCAAAATAATGCAATTAACGTCAACTTGCCTTATTACACAGTTGATAATAACTAAGACACAGGGTGTCACACTTTGAATTTTGTTTTCGTTTTTTTCGTAATAATTTCTTTACTAAAAGACATAGCGGCACAAAATTGGGGATTTGGACGTTCTTTGAGGCGAGAAATTCAAATTCGTCCATACTTTTGATGTTGCTAGTAGAGGGCGCCAGCTACGGCCTACTCCACTTGTTTTAGATGTTATAACTTTTTTTATACTTAGTATATTGACATGTTTATTAAAAAAGAAGTTACTATAATTCACGCTGCGTCAAAAATGTATACCTCATTTAGGTCTCTAGGAGCAACTGTTTTGAGATAAACCACTTTAAAGGACCCTGCAATTTTCCTATGGAAAATGGGTTTCAGCCAATTATTTTCAAACTTTGCAAAGTTATAGTTTTCAACACGCTGATCAAAATTCTCCACAGGCACAAATCCCAAAAACCCCTCTAACCCCCCAAAATCAGCCTTAAAAGTCACTGG
This sequence comes from Listronotus oregonensis, assembly GCA_019359885.1. Taxonomy (NCBI): domain Eukaryota; kingdom Metazoa; phylum Arthropoda; class Insecta; order Coleoptera; family Curculionidae; genus Listronotus; species Listronotus oregonensis. The sequence continues at coordinate 103,552 of JAHBCN010000843.1, read as the reverse complement.
GGATATGGAGAACTTTGGGGGGATTAGAGGTGTTTTTGGGTTTTGTGCCCGTGGAGACTTTTGATCAGCATGTCGAAAACTATTACTTTGCAAAGTTTGAATACAATTGGCTGAAACCCATTTTCCATGGGAACATTGCGGGATCCTTTAAAGTGCGCTTGTCTCGAAAACAGTTGCTCCTAGAGACCTAAATGAGGTATACATTTTTGACGCAGTGGGAATTATAGTACCCTTCTTTTTAAATAAATAGGTTAATATACTAAACATAAAAAAGTTATGCCATTTAAAACAAGTACGGTAGGCCGTAGCTGGCGCCCTCTACCAGCAACATTAAAAGCACGGATGAATTTAAATTTCTCGCCCTAAAGAACAACCCAAATCCCCGATTTAGTACGACGAAAACAAAATTAAAAGTTTGTCACCCTATATCTTAGCTATTATTAACTTTAGGTTAAGGAAGGTTTACGTAAATTGCGTTATTTTAACCTAAGGAATCTGCTGTTTCTCTGGGACACCCTCTATAGTGTCACAATTCGAGTGCTAGGTAATTTTCTATCATAAGTTGGAGGATCTGATGTCTAGTGGTTGCATTTTGGGTTTTGGATCATGCAAAGTTTTTATAAAGAGGGACTTTTTTATGAACTTAATAATAAAAAAGTTTTTCATATGGTTCTAACTTAAGTAGACACACTGTATATTTTTTTAAAATTTGCAAAATTTACAAATTAATTTTTTTTGAGGTGTAAAATATTTCTATTCTTAAAGTACAATAAAAATAAAATAACTTAAAAAAATAAAGAATGTCAATTTTTCGCTTTTTTTTTTAATAATCCAAAGATGGATATTTTTATTTTTTAATTATTTATCTTTACCCGTAGAATATAAAAAAAATACTAAAAATTGTTAATTGTTAAGTATTTTAAGTGTCACTTGTCAAGTTTTTTTAATTTTGTGACAGTCTACAAAGGCTTAATACCTAAGTACCAATGAACCATGGGTGTCTTAAATTACTCTTAACAAACAATATTTTAAAATTGTTTGTAAATATTTTATTTCCTTATTCTTATAGTGTCACAACTTCCTAATTTTTTTAATCCTTTTGTCCTTATAGTGTCAACACACAATTTTTTTTCATATTTTGCTCTAAAACTCATTGTCACTATTTCGATACTTTTCTGTGCTATGACGTTATTTGAGCAAAGGTGCGATATGTAAAAACACCATTTTGATTAAGTTTAAATATCACATCTCAGATTAAAGCAGAGCAAGTAGATTTTCAGGTGTCGGAGCAAAAGGAGCTCTCTGGAATATTAAAACACCTTGGATTTTTATATCAGCTAATATGTGTCATTACCATTTCTTTATTTAAAAAATAGAATACTAGAACATCAAGCTGTTTTCCGTAAAATTTATTGATCTTTTTTCTCTTGATTGATATGGATATAGATGGTAAAATTTCCCTTTCTATATTTATAATGTTGCATATTTACCTGACATTTGACGGAATTAACCTAAAGGTCTGTCTGTAAACCTGGAGCAAACAGAATTGCTTAAACCGATTAGAAATTTAGTAAAGGAGCGTTTTTACTCAGAATGAAATAAAAATACATTTAAGCAAATAGAACAAAAAAATTGTATTATTGGAACTTAGCCAAAGAATATTTGGTTTTAGCTAGCTGCAAAAATTTTATATTTGGTTAAAAAATGTAATTTCTTTTTCAAACTTTTTTATCCAAAAAGTGAGACTTAGGACCTACACCAAATATATATTAGATGCTATTGCCCTTAAGGGGAACACTTTGGTAAAGAAAGTTTTCATTTTGGAATTTGTGAAAAAATCTAAATTGTAGTTGCTCCTTTTTTTAAGCAAACTTGTTAGGCATATTAAAAAATGAGTGATGTATATCATGGAATAAGCAAAAAATTCCATTCGTTTCACCTGATTATTATTAATAAAACCTAACTGAAATTTAATGATTTTAAGTTCACAATATTATTTAACGTATTTTCGTAAAATTTTAGACACATAAAATTCTTTATTAGCAAAATAATATTTCCTTTATTAGGTTTAAATTTAAAATTTTATTAGTTATTTGCAATAGTTTAAAGCATCAGCAAAATATTTGGGTTGACATTGCCTACATATTGTTTGCTAAATCATCAGTGTAATAACTTAGCAAAATAATATGGGCACGCGTTTTTTTGATTACTTTTTAATTTTCCCTAATTTTAAAAATATTGTACCGGGTGCTACTTTAAGAAAGTGGATTATAAGATAGAAAAGTAGAAATTTAGATAAAATTAAAAGTACATCAAAAAATTAAAAAAAACAAAATTAGCGTTTCGGGTTTTGTATTTTCAAACCTAGATTTGCCATAGATATGAAAAATATATTTTTTTCTAGAATGTATTTATTTATTTATTTATTAACATACACTACAGAAGTAACAATTCCAAACTGCATAAATTTAACTTATCATTAAGTAATTTTTTAAAAAGAAATTTTGTGCTTAAACATGAAGTAAAGGGACATTTTATAAAAAGTAATGAGCGATTTAAGAGAGAATATATAACTTTTTATATAACAGTTTTAAAATTTATAACGGAAAGTGAGATATCGGTTAGTTTAAGGGCTAAAACAACTATTTTAAAAAATAAATTAATAAGCGTATTTGAGTCTCGGAAAAAAGAAAGCTGACTTTGGTGAATCTTGGACGGAATAAAACGAATTTAAAAATAAATAGGATTTCCCTTTAAATTTATAAATAAGTATGTTATAAAAGTATTTTTATTTTTATCAAAATCACCAATTTTAAAAATAAAGTTTTTTTTTTAGACTTTTAAGAAACCTGTAGATATGATTAAATAGAAAGCAGCACAATTCTTCCCAGTTCTCTTTTTTTTGGAACAATAGCAAAAAAGTGTTAAAATAATTCTTTTAATAAAAAAATATATTACTTTTGTATCAAAAAAAACCTAATTATTCTTAACTTAATATGTATTTTTATGATGTTTAAAATGAAAAAAAAATTAAAGCAAAGCGATTTAAATTAAATATTTTTAATTCTGTAAAATCCATAAGATTACTGTTTTTTTAAATTTTGTAATTATTGTTTTTGTTTTTCCTAAAATCTAAATAAATAAAGTTTTTTTTATACCTAGGTACTTACCTACCAATATAGCAGAAAATTATTTATTTAATGAGAAAGTTGGCCAAAATAATGACAGTTAATTTAATAATTTATCATTCAAAAAATAATAAAATATGGGCACACTTAACATGCTGCCTAACAGTAATTTAAAATCTCATTTGAAGAGTACAGGGGAAAAACGGGCTAAGTCAAGTTTTATGATTTTGAGATAAAGCAGTTTTAAATTTCAAAACTAAAGTATTTGTATTGACAAAATTTTCTTTTCACCAATATGTTTTCCAACTATTATAAAATTATTGATAAAAAAATCAACAATTTATTGTTAACTGGTCGTGACTTAGCCCGTTTTTTCCTTGATTTTTAATAATTTTGTTTTTTGAAGTATGTTTATTTCACTCAACATCCAACATTATGCCTACATAACTAATATATTAAAAGAAAACTGAACTAAAAAATAATATTTGGTATTCTCACATGAATCTGATTACCTTAAATAAAAAGTTAATAGTTCGATTAGTGTAAGAAAATAGGTAAACTTTTTTTTTTATACGAAGGAATTCCCTATATATCCAATTTATTATGCTCCAGTGAGATAAAATATTTCTGAGCTTCTTTTTCACAGAACTTTTTTAAACTCTGCACAACGCTGTCTAATAGACAGGTAAAACCGTGACATAGCCCGTTTTTGACCGGTACCGTACGGACTTATCAAGTTATTCCCCGAATCGGAATAATTTTCCTATTTAATATCTCCTAACTTATTACGTCCTTACCGGGAATTTTTTTTACAATAAAATTTAACAATATTTTCTCAGATGACGTCAGTTCACTTTCTCTAAAAATTGACATATCCCGTTTTTCCCCTGTATCCCTCATTTATTATTTCTGTGATATGTCGTTACATACAATAAGTTTGGAAACTTTTTGACAGTATATTAAACAATAAAAACCACTAATAATTTTATTTTTTTTGCTTTTTAAAATTCGAATTTAGAGTGACTTGACACTTTGAGTGGCATTTTTTTCCGTACAGCTTCAAAAGAATTCTAAGTAATTGTTTAGGTTACATTTTATGAAGTCAGAATAAATCTTAAACTAACTTAAACTTTTTATTTAGAGATAAATATATTTATTTTCACACAATATTATGTTGTCGTACGTCTGATATTGCAAAACTGAAAAATGCCATTTTGTTACGCTTTAAACAGTCTTTTACGACCAATAATAACAATACATTCCACCGTTCTACTTCACATATTACATACATACATACGAAAGTTCAAATTTATTTACTAAAAGTTGTAATGGTCACTGCTTTTGTCAGTCTCTGAAAATAGTTGGTTCAGCAAATTATAGAAACAAATCGTCACTTTAAATCAGAACTAGCCTAATCTCCGAATGCGATGTATTTTTTCTTTTGGCTCTCGATGAAATAAAATAAATTAACGAAGCAAAAAAAAACTAATATAGGAACTCGGCAACCCTTGTGTAGTCAAACAGCTTTTTGGTCTGACGACAAACTTTAAGGGCCAGACGTGAACTTAAAATCGTAATTACAAGAAACTATTCTTTTCGGAGAAAAGATATTTGGGAGATGGTTCTTTGATAGGCGAAGAAAGAGATTTAACGTTTGACGATAAAAATAAATGTAAATCAAAGGGCCTATTGTTTTACACAAAGGATAACGAAGCGCATCGAAATTATTCTGTTTTTTCATAAATTTTGGTACCTTAAAGTACAGGGTCTTTAATTATATTTACGTGGCGTCTGATGCCTTTATTTTTGAAGACACAAAAAAATGTCTCATATAAAAATTGTAGGATTGTTTCCATATTATCTTTTGAAATTATCAGTAAAAAAATATAGCAATAAAAAAATGGAAAAATATAGGCAACTTCAACTTTTTTAAATGAAACACCCTGTATATTATGCGCTAAAACGAAAGATCTTTTTTTCTGATTTCAAATATATATACATTGATGATATTTGGATGAACCATTTTTGAGATATTTTAGGTTAAATTATTAATAAATTTCAAACAAGTTTCATATTAGTATCAAGAAAGCCATGGAAACAATAAAATTGTTATGTTGCTGAATTTGGTGACGGTTTTTTCTGGACCAATAATGTTTATTTTTGTGATTAAACATTCCTGCTAGTGAAGGAAGACTTGTCGGTGAATAGAATGTTATTTAAAAACTTTGGAGCCTGCTGCATAAACCTAGCTATTTCCAATGCACACATAGGTCGAGCCTTCATGTTTTGTCCAGGAAGATTCTGAACGGTTAAATTTATAAGGATAAAATTTGGAAAATTTTAAGGTTAAATAAATTTTATAATCTGTTTTATTAAGTTCAGATGCCGCATCCGAGATTGATATTTAGGGATTTTCTAAAATTATTAAAAGTAGTTAGTGCTAGTCCAATAGAAAAAGAATATAATAATCCTGAAAAAACGAGGATATCCGAAACTTTGTTTTCATTTCGTGCTGCAGTCCTTTTCTTCATTTTAAAGCTTTTTCGTTCAATAAACTTTCTTACAATGTATTTAATAGTATCTATAGATGATACCCGTTGTTAAGGATATAATAAGTAATATTTCCTTTGCACTGTCGTCACATTATTATTGTTACCTTAAAGAAGACGCATAATAGCGATTTTTTGTTCTTCCGGGTAGCCCATCGACAAAAAAGCAATAAAAACTACTTTTAATAGTTAAAATAATAAATTTTAACTTTTTACAATATCAATACGTCAAATTTATTAAAACAATTTTATTGTTTTCATAGCTTTCTTGATACTAATTTGTTTTCTATTTATTTATATTTTAAGCTTAAATATCTCAAAAATGGTTCATCCAAATATCATGAATGTATATATATTTGAAATTAGAAAAAAAAAGATCTTCTATTGTAGCGCATAATATACAGGGTGTTCCATTTAAAAAAGTTGTTACCTATATTTTTCCATTTTTTATTGCGATATTTTTTTTACTGATAATTTCAAAAGATAATATGGAAAAAAACCTACAATTTTTATAAAAAACATTTTTTTTTGTCTTTAAAAATAAAGGCTCCAGAAGCCACGTAAATATAATCAAAGACCCTGTACATTATAGTAAACATTTTACTATATCATTTTATCCAATAATATTAAATTTGACAAAACTGGGAAACTGATTGGTTTGGTTTTTTTTATTTTATTTGTAAAACAAAGCACAAAGTGATAAAAATTCCCGGTCTTCATTTCTGTGTCCCACTTGTTTTTCTGTATAATTTAAATTACATGTTTTAGTAAAATTACAAAGATAGCGTCAACACTTTTTTTATTGTAAATTCCTTACTTATTTTTTTAGGTTAAACCTTTAGGAGTAATATGGGGAAAGTTTGAGCAGTTCTCTTCAAAAATACCATTATGTTTGACGATATTAGAAGAAATTTTATTATGAATCCTAAAAATGGTTTAAGAATAAAACCTTTCAGGGAGGCTCATATTAATCGGTAATGAAATTATTAATACTAAAAAAGAAAAACATGAGGAAAAATTAAATATTGCAATTAATTCACTGGTTAAAAAAATCATATTTTCATTTATATATAAACAATCAAATAATATGTTGTACCCCATACAATGATAGGAAGGAGGCATATAATTAAAAACTTTAAAGTAGTTCAAATCATGTATTTTACCATAATGTTGTGTACCAAAACTATAAAAAGGGTAAGTATCTAAAAAATTAGGGTCATGAAAATAAAAATAAAATTAAAAGTTATCAAAAATTAAACATAAGATCTTATGGTACCATTGGGTTTTCTTTAAACGTGGCCTTAATGTTTATTTCAAGGTCAAAGTGGCTTTTTTTAATGGAAACCTTAATTTTTTATTGCGGAAATGAAAAGCGGAGGAAATTCTGCATTTGACGGTAGTAATAAATTGATCATTAATATTTCATTTACAGTTCAAATGTACATTAGACTACGTCTTATCACAACCGGTAAATGCAGAATGTTTTCTACAATAAAACATGAAGATTCCCATTTAAAAAGGCAATTTGACTTTCAAGCTCAACCTCAAGGTCACCATAAAGTGTTCCGTTTAAATTTCTACAACTTTTATTTAAAGTTTTTTATGGCCCTAAGTTTTTGCACTGGTGTGGCCAGTGCAGCCAGATTGTGGGAAAAAGTACTTTCTCCATGCAACACACTAGCGACGCACACGTGGGATCGGAACACTGAAGGGAGCCGAGCGATGCCGAAGTCTCCCCCCAGATTAAGGAGTTTTCTTCTCCACGCGACGCGGAGAGGTAACGCACATAATACTTGCCTAGGTCCGTGGTTGGAGAAAACTTCTCTTTAATCTGGGGGAGACTTCGGCATAGCTTGGCTTCTTTCGGTGTCCCGATCAGGAGGGACTGGAGGGAGTACTTTTCTCCCACAATCTGGCTGCACTGGATGTAGCTAGGATGTTCAATTTTTTTTTTATCTAAAAAGTGAAACATGGGATCCACACCAAATATATACCAGATGCTATTGGCCTTAAGTGGAACACTTTAGTAAAGGCAATTTTCATTTTGGAATTTGCTAAAAAAAGTTGATTTTTTTCTAACCTTTCCTCCGCCCCCCTTCCCTGAGAAAATCTAAGTTTTAAAAGAAAATCTTCTATTTATATTTTGTTCGCAAATTTAATTAAATTTTATTGTGAAATCCCAAATTACACAAAAATATTAAATATTTAAAATTTAACTTGCTATGGTTGATCACAACAAGTGAATCAGCCAAAATGCTTTAAAATCTATCAGCTAAATTGTTTCAGCAAAACTGTCACAATAAACTTATACCTTTTTAATGGTTAGTTCTCGTTGTTTTTGCAGTTACAAGGATGATGAACTTCTTCGATTGTCAAAATACCTTAAAGACCTAGCAGAACACTGCAGCGATTTTACGACAGTGAATCATAGGCACTGGGAGAAATATAAACCAAAGAAGAGAAGACATAGCAGAGATAGTAAGGAAAACAGGGATAATTTAGAGAGAGATAGAACGCATGGATCAGGTGGAACGGAAAGCTAAGTATTTTTTTCTGTTAATAAAAGGACTTGAGATAGACAGTTTTGGCTTTTATCGTGGTATATTCTGTAATTTATGTTTTACATGTAACTACACACTGAATTAAGTAATATGTTATTGAAAATATTAATAATACATTATTTTTCCTATTATGTTTCTTTTATTCATGGTGTTAAGTGTTTTTTTTTTGTCAGTATATCGGGTATTACCTTTTTTTTCTAAAATCCAAATAAAAGTTATATATTTTTAGAATATATCGCCTATTTCTTTAAATTGAGCTATGTAATAAGCATTATTATTTTAGTTTTTTGGCTCAAAACGGAATAAAGCAATAATGTTAAAATAAATAATATATTTCTTATCCCTATTGGTTTAAAAATGGTTGTTCTTTTTTAATATAAACAGCATTATTTGCATGTATTTTGAATAAAAGCACGGACCTACGGAAGGTAACGGATCTTAATAGTTGAGGTCCAGTAGTACAATAGCAGCCTAAGCTGTGATTTAGCTGAATCTACTTGTACATGAACCTATACCGGGTGTTTAAATAAGAAAAGACGCCGGCTGTATCTCGAAAACTACTTATCGCACAGCGTAAGGACAAGAATATTTCTGGTAAAAGTTGTCAAGAGAAATAGCTAGAAATTATTTTTAAGTTCCCAAAACTACCGCGAGATGGCGCAACCGCAGCGGTAAATTAAAAAACCTATTTTTTTCTAAAATTAGCTAGTATTAGGTACAATTTTAATAACATCAACAAGAACTCCAAACAATTCTGCATCAGTTTGGTTAAGGACTTTTTGTCGTATTTCCAATAATAAGTATGGGGTAAGATGATAAATAATGCAACTTTCAAATAGCTTTATCTCACAAATCTTTTATCGAAAGTAGTTTAAGTGGTAACTCGATTAAAAAAAATTTAAAGCCCTTTTAAATGTTTTTCTTTTCGGTGTCGGCTAGTTTGTAGTTCACCAACTAGAGGGCGTTGTTTAAAGAAACCTCGGTATTTTGAGATTTTTTCGAGAGAGCTAAATACGTAGGTTTCGAACAGAAAAAAAAATACCTACACTGTGGCAAAAATGCGTTTTAATTTGCATTCGTTTTCGAGTTATTTCAAAGTATCTTGTTTTTCAAATGATAAATAATATTAACAATAATCAAAACAGTTTTTGTAACAAAGTAAAAAAAATAATTACTGTAGATTAAAAGAAAAAATAATGGAAACAATTGTTAAGTTCATATTGTATCCACTAGAGAACAGAATGAACAACCGAAAACATGAAAATGCAGTGATTGGGGCATTTATTAACTCTAAATAATTGAAACTAGAATTTTTCCATTTTTTGGGGTTTTTTTCGATCGGAAAACAAAAAGGAAAAAAAAACCTTTTTTTTCCCAAAAAAAAAATAGCATTTTTTCCCACCCAAAACACAAAAAATGTTCTGTTCAATAATGTCTCTGTTCTGGATATCACAGAGCACATATTCTACAGGCAACCGTTAAGTTCTGGTAGCATTTAAAATAAAATGCTTTGCTTCATTTGAAATTCTCGTTTTTTATGCAGATTAGATTCTAATAAAGCAACACCTATTAAAAAACTGAATTGGAACTAATAATTGTCAACTTAAATAAGTCATGTCGTTTTCCAATCTTTTGTGCTTGTCTTTATTTCCAAGCCCAAAATGACTAATATTTAAATTAGAATTAATAAATGTACCAATTACCGCATTTTCATGTTTTCGATTCTTTGTTCTGTTCTCTAGCTTTCAATATTTTTTCTTTTACTCTATTTACTCTACAGTAGTTATTCTTTGACTCTATAACAAAGACTATTTTGATTATTGTTAATATTATTTATCACTTGAAAAAGTTCTTTTTAAAATATCTCGAAAACGAATGCAGTAATCAAAACGCGGATTTTGCCAGAGTGTAGGTTTTTTTCCCTTTTTTAAACCTACAATAAAAAATAATATCGTTTTATTTAACTTTCTCGAAAAAAAAAATATTGAATAAAACAAATTTAAATGTTATTAGAAAAAATTTTCTAAATGCAATTTTAGCCCATATGCAGAATTTGAGATATATTAGATAATTTTGATTTTTTACCCATTTTTTATAAATTGCATCACTGTTGCAATATAAGACTCACAATCAACGCAACCTACATAAAACTTCTTAGTTATGACGATGTTTTATTTCATACATATTTTCTGTGAAGTAGCGCCATGTTCAATTTTGGTTACATAAGGTGCAAGGTTAATTTCTTTTTAACACGGTATAAGGTTACTTCATACAATATATATTTTTGAAAAGATAGTTTGTGTCTAAATAGACCAGGGCCGAAGCCTTTAAAAATGGTAAAAAATGAAAAAAATTCATAGAATGAAACCCATTGGAAAAGGAGGAATATGATCAAAATGAAAGGGAAAAAAATTTTGACGTCAAATTTTCATTGAAAATTAGGGGGCTTTTTTATATTAATGAAAATAAGGCGAAAAAAAAAATATTTTTTAAACAAATAAATTACAGTGTATTTGGGACATAATAAGGTAATTTTTTAAATTTTTTAAAAAAAATTTTTTTTTAAAAGATATAAATAAAAAACCAAAAACTTGGTTTTTAATTTTTTTCCCCAAAATTTTTAGGTTATTTAAAAAATTGCAAATACAAAAGTTTCGATCTTTTATTACCTACAACTTTGCCATTTAATTTTTTTTCATAGGGCGTGTGTTTTGGGGAAAACAAGATAAACCATTTTTTTCCCTTAAAAACTCACCCCCCCCCACTCCCCGAACTCGGATCGACCGTAATTTATTTTTCGTTTCATTTTGATCATATTCCCCTCCTTTTCTAATGGGTTTCATTCTACTGTAATTTTTTTTGGTTTCAAAAATTATCGACCCTGGTCTAAAAGTATAACATAATAAATAAGATTAATAAGAATCCCACCAATTCCATTTTTTTTTGGGAAAACATCAGACTTTAGCGACTGCAGAACGACGCCACACCCTGTATTTTACAATAAAGATCCTTTGTATTGCATTTTTTTGTGACCTGTAAACACTAAATGACAACATAAGCAATTTTACCGTAACCCATATAATAGTTATAAACAATTTAAAAATTGCATATCTACTAATTTGTTTTAATATTAATACAAACCCGAAAAGTAAACAATTAAGGATTTATTAAATAATTCTATTCAGCTTTTTATATTTTTAAAGTATTTTAACAATGCAGTCAAATCAAAAAGATCCATATGGATTGTGAGATGCTTAAGCCAATTGATGCTTGTCTTATTAGTTCTACGAAAATTGTCAGTATTCTTCTCCATTCATTTAAAAAATGATGATTCTGGAAAAAAATTATACAGTTAAATTATAGATAAATTGTTAAAATTAAAAACCATTTCTTTTCATTTGAAAGAGCCGTTTTACATACAAAAATTCTAATGAAATTTTTGGCGAAAAGTATCTCCAAAATTTTTATGAAAGTTTTCATAGGTTTTTTGGTAATAGTATATTAATTTGTGTTTGATGGTTATAATAAATTTTAGCAAAACTATTGCTGGAAGTTAACGAAACTTAATAAGGTTATTTTAACGAAACGGCATTTTTATGCATATATGCCACGCTTTTTCGACATCCGGTTTTACCGAAAATAACTGAAAGTTTTGGTCTTTAAATGGACACCCTGTATATTTTTTGTTTTTTTTTATCCTACAGATTATTTTACGTCCGAATGCACCATTTTTATATCGAGCTTTGTCCAAATTTTATTTTCAAATTAAATTTAAATTTTTTACCTAGAGTAGAGTGTCATGCATGATCATCCCAAAATCACTCCACATTGCTCGTACATGATAAGTAAATCAACCTGCTCACTTTCAGTACAAAAAAGATTTATTATAGTATTTTCAAGATATAAGAAAGTGACTAAAAGTCTCCACTGCTTCTGAGTGCAGTAAAAACCCTCGAAATTAGCATTTTATGGTACTATTAGGGTAGGTTGACCTAATGGACTCCCTAAGTCGTGACGTCATGCTTGGGGGCGGAGCTTAACAACATTTCCAAACAAACGGAGAATAACATGTAAAAGCCCATAAGGCATTTTTAATTTTGGCTTTGGGCGTGGTTTTGCTTTGAAACCACAACTAACGTTTTGGTTTGGTTAAAGCGTCATTAAACAAATAGTTTTGTATAAAATTTTATAAAGTTTTTAAAAATATATATTTTTTTTAAGATATCATCTGCTTTTTATCTCTTAAAACTCTTAAGAGGTACATAAATTACTCGAATAATTATCTCAACAGTCTTATTTGCGATCAGAACATAAAATAAACTGAAATTAAAAATCGCTTATGGACATTTGCGTGTTATCATGGCTTTGTTTGGAAAGGTTAGTAAGCCTCACCCCCCTCGCCTGACGTCAGACTTAGGTAGTCTATTATCGCACCCGACCGTACAGGGTCGTACTTTTCCTGACCGGGATAATATATAAGTATTCATGATGTCCTATTTGCCCCAGGTTATATCTAAACGTAAAGGATAATGTGCGGACTTGAACTATTCTCACCTCTGTTGGCATGGCCATAAAGGACCACTTTCGAGGATTTTTATTGCAGTCGGAGATAATCGATATGTCTAGTCATTTTCTTATATATTGAAAAATACTATACCTATATAATGAAACAAACATTTTTCAACGAAAAATAAAGAAAAGTGTTGTAGTGTTTTATATCATTAAATTCGATTTAAAATACTGTATTTGGTAACGTTATGGTTATGAAAGTGATATGTTTCCTTTTTAGTTTTTGAGCTAGGGCAAAAATACTAAAAAAAAAAATAAAATTTGGAGCCCCCCATCAAAAAAGTATAAAAAGATAAAATTACGTTTTTTATTTTTATGAGAGTAAGCAAAGTATGTGAAGTAATTTTAGCATGATCATGGTACTTTAGATTAAAAAAAATAAAAATAAAATATGGATAAAACTTATTTAAAAATCACGCATTAATTAATTTTGTGGAATACAAAAAACAAAAAAAAAATTCCAGTCATTTCCAGTGAAATTGGAAGTCGGAAAAACTTGCATATGTTCACAAAAATGACGTTCCGTCATAATAACAACTCTACCAAAGTCGATAAAACGCGAACAACCGGGTAATATTCTGTTTATATCCTTAGTGACCCGTAAATACCGGTCGTAAACTGCTGCTTTAATGATATTACAAAGTGTCATGCATAGAAAACCCATAATGATCAAAAGTGCCTTTATGTAGTTCTATCAGGCTAGCAGGGGTAAATTACCAAACCTCGATAAAAAAATCACTGGAGTTTGTAGCTAATTTGTTGCTGATTAGTTGCAAAAATAAGGATTTCGTTGCTCAAGCCGATTTCCAAAAATCGAAATATATGAGTCGTTAATTACCTGTCGACTCTATCACACGAATATTGTTACTAATGTGTTGCTATAAATTAGCAATATCAAAATATTATTTTTTTTTTGAAAACATGCTACCTGGAACTTTATTTTTCACCAGGTTATCAACTGCTGTTATTTTGTTGCTGTACGCGAAATAACTCAATTGCTTCTTTAATATCAACAGCAATAGCTTGCTAATAATCCACCGATTTTTTTTACTCAATTTTCTCGTTACATGCTACCTTAAACTTTATTTTTCACCATGTTATCAACGGCTTTAAATGTGTTGCTGTAAAGATAAGCACTTAACTGCTCCTATAGTACAAGCAACAAAATAGTTTCTAATGATCCACCGATATTTTTTATATTTTTTAATTTTCAAAATAATTTTCGTATGTGAAAAATGGCTCTAACTCTTTTGTAACTCATTTTCTTGTAAAGTTTTTTTTTTCACGCGGCCGATATTTATTTCTTTAATTTACTCATAAAATAACATCAATACGTGTATTTACCTCAATATTAAAAAATAAGGGCATCATGGAAACGGGTAAGGTATGACCTCTTAGTTCATCAGCAGGGGATAGTTTTATGCTACAATCCAAAAGGTCTAAAATTAGCCCTATAAGGGATTGATTCTAGGTGATAGTTCTTCACGTATTAACCCACATCAGATGCTACGATTTCTGGAGAAACGTTGTGGTTATTATCATCTAAAGAAGCAAAAATTTATTATTTATAGCTTATTACTATTAATTTTTAGCGAAACATTTGGTCTATCTTTATCCTTCATATTAAACTGTACCGGGTGTCCAAATAAGAACGGGCGCCGGCTGTATCTCGGAAAATGTTTATCGCACAGCGTTGGGGAAAAAATATTTTTGGTAAAAGTGGTCCAGAGAAATTGCTGGAAATTATTTTCAAGTTTCTGTAATGGCCGCTAGGGGGCGTAACTGCAATCTTGAATCTAAAAAAAGTAATGTTTCTGTGAATTTTTTTATATTAACCTAACAAAAAAATACCTGATCTTTAAAGTCGTAGATAATTTAAAACTTTTTTGTTTGACAATGTTTGCTGTATCTTTAAAAATAAAGTTGTGGGGGGTATTTAAAGGTTTCCGTAAAAAACACTCTGTATCTCCGAAACGGCTGAGCCGATTTTAACAAGCTTAGGCTAGTTTACAAGAGTTTTCTTGGGCTATAAATCCTATAATATTTGAAGGTTTGTTAGTTTCACATGTCGCCGCTAGAGGGTATTTTTCGATTTTCCGACAGAAATGGTTAATTTTCTTAAAAAGAAATTTTATGAAATTTTAATTATGTATTTTTACGGAACCTATAATTTAGGTTATATAATCTTTTCGTCTAAATGCAATACTTACGAGTTATAATAAAAAAAAAATCGATTTACAGGGGTACAATTTTAAAAAATCCTGAAAATTCGATTTATTAATTATAATTCGTAAAGTATTGCATTTAGGCGAAAAGATTATATAACCCAAATGAAAGGTTCCCTAAAAATACATCATTTATGTCATATAAAATTTCTTGTAGCTTTTATAGTTTTTGAGATATTGACGTATAAAATTTTCTTTGGCCTAAATTTTAGGTAAAGAAAAAGATATCGAGATATGGTTTTCGCCCTTGTTTAAGCATAATTAAGCTACTTTTTTATGAAAAGAAAAATCATACCAATGCATTTAATTTTTTTGGGAAAATTAACCATTTTTGTCAGAATTCCAAAAAAAGCCCTCTAGCGGCGACAGGTGAAACAGCAAAACTTTAAATAATATAACATTCATAGCGCAAGAAAAGCTCTTTTTAACTAGCCCAAGTTTGTTAAAATCGGCTTAGCCGTTTCGAAGATACAGGGTGTTTTTGACGGAAACCTTTAAATACCCTCTCCTCCACTTTATTTTTAGAAATGCGGCAAAAATTGTTAAACAGGTATTTTTTTGTTAGGTTAATATAGCAAAATTCACAGAAACACATCACTTTTTTAGATTCAAAATTGCAGTTACGCCCCCTAGCGGCCATTTTAGAAACTTGAAAATACTTTCCAGCTTTTTCTCTTGACCACTTTTACTAAAAATATTTTTTCCCCAACGCTGTGCGATAAACATTTTCTGAGATACAGCCGGCGTCCTTCCTTATTTGGACACCCGGTACAAAAATAAATATACATTATGTTGTGAGGAGAATTTAGGGGCAGTTTGACATCTAAAAATATGAAAAAAAAAATTATATAAACATGGGTCCGGAAATGCTTCGATTTTATGATACGTGGTGTTTAAATTTTATTGTCTTTTATAGTTTATTTCACATTTTTCGAAAACCCGTGAAGATATTGAGATGAGTTTTTGTACACGCAAATGTATAAATATAGGTCACATTTACATGTAAAAAAATGTTTTCTAAGGCACTTACATTAGTGGCTTTCGTGCCGGTAAGTCCTTTTAGCGAAAAAACTTTACGCCACTGGTTTTCGCAAAAATTAGTATTGCTTTCTTAAAGCCAATTTAATTATACTTAAAAAGTATCTCTTGGACTTTTTTGTTTTGACTCACCGTTTTCGAAATAAAAATAAAAGTACACTTAGCTGTTTCCCGAAGGATTTATAATTTTAATATTTTATTTGTACTAATTGTTCAGGAACAATGAATTCGATTTTAATTTTAAATCAAATGCTGGAAATGGCTTTCCTCTGCTTTAATACATGCTGTAAATCGCATTCGAATATTTCTTCCGACCCTTTGAGGTCTCTGGCGGAAACAGCTTATTATACGAATTAATAAATCAATTTTTATTTCGAAAACGGTAAGTCAGGACGACAAATTCCATGAGGTACTTTTTAAGCAGAATTAAACTGGCTTTAAGAAAGCAATAATACTATTTTTTGCGAAAATCAGGGGCGTACAGTTTTCTTCGCTAAAAATAAGAACTTACCGGCACGAACGCCACTGCTGTAGGTCCCTTAGAAAATCATTTTGTACGTGTAAATGTGACCAATAAGGATACATTTGCGCGTAGCAAAACTTATCTCAATATATCTACGGGTTTTCATGAAATGTGAAATAAGCTTTAAAAGGCGAAAAACCTTAAACACCCCGTATCATTAAAACAAAGCGTTTCCGGACCCATGTTTATATGATTTTTTTTTTCATATTTTTGGTTGTAGAGTCTGCTCCTACATTTTCTTCACCATGTTTTGTAATACCTAAAGTGACATTTTTTGCCAGAATCCGCACTCTGACAAAATTTAACACGAGATTTGTATACCGGGTGGTGCGTCGTCGGGCGGGATATGGGAAATCCCGTGTAATTTTTAATGGGCTCAACTATTGGCTTGCCAAAGCAAATCTACGTCCATGGTTAATATATTTTTAAAAGTTGTTACTTTATTATCGCCTCATACTTTATGAACAACAAAAAAAAAATACCAGTAAGTTGTGAATTAACGTTGTCATTTTGAAATTCAGTGCTTCATCATCTAACTGGAATTTTTATTTTTATTCATAAGTATGAGGCAATAATAAAGTAACAATTTTTAAAAATATATTAACATCTAACTGGCAAACGGTGAAACCGAAAAATTTAAAGTTTTTACGATGAACCTAGATTTGCATGCTTTTTAATAATATTTAATAGAATGTTTCTTCCAAATTATTAGGGAAGCCAATAATTGACCCCATTAGAAATTACATAGGATTTTCCATATTCCGCCCGACGATGCACCACCCGGTATATTAAATATTTTTTTGTTTTGTCAGATAAATAATAATTTAGTACAGGTTTTTCTTTTCTCATGTTTAAGTCTTATATTTAAGATACTTACCTAATACCAACGACTGGATTGTTGGGAATTAAGGGCTGTTCAAGACGTGTTAGAAAAATATATAACGCCTGAGCTGCTTCTAGTCGCCATCCTGCATCTAACATACTACGAATCGATCTTGGATCTAAAGTAAAAAGTCTAATAGCTTAAAGATGCTTAAAATTTGGCTAAAGCTAAGCACATATATGTAAAAAGTTATATTATGAAAAAGTTTTAGGAACGTTTACTGAACTTTACAAGATGAAGCGAATTGTAAGGTTAAATTATGTGACGCGTCTCTTACCCAAGTAGATATTCATCATCCTCCATTAGAGATTGTACTGCCATTTGATCAATCATTGATCACTGTGGATGGGGAAGAATCATTTAACCTTAATTTTCACAAGGCCGACTACGAAAACTTAAATAATTATTTTGAACAGGTGGATTGGTCTATATTGCGATCAACCCTGGATGTAGACAGGGTAGTCAATTTTTATATTGTATACTTCATACAGCGATAGGTATGTTTGTTCCTAGGAAGTTGTACAGCCCTCTAAATTTTCCATCGTACTTCTCTTCGGAAACGATTCGCCTGATTAAGAACAAGAACAGGGTATTTGCCAAGCTTGGTAGAGGCGCTAGTGTAACGCTTGAAGGTCGTTACAAACAGTTAAGAGTGCAATCGAAGCTATCAATTAAAAGGGACTATAATGAATTCCTCCAGTCTTCACAATGCAGAATTTTGACTAGCGTCAAATCCTTCTGGGGATACTTAAGGTCAAAAAGATGCGTTTCTGGTTATCCCGGAAGAATGAACTATGAAGGTATAGTATCAGCTGATCCTAGTGATATTGCCGACTTGTTTGCCAGTTTTTTTCAGTCAGTCTACTCGCGATCAGGGAAAGCTCTCTATTGACACTGAGGCGATCCCGCTTACTAATATCCATGTATCTGGTGTACCTATTGATACTGATAGCGTTTTTAAAAGACTGGTAGATTTGGACACGGGCAAGGGGGCTGGTTACGATGGAATCCCTTCAATTTTTCTAATTAATTGCTCTCCAACATTGGCGCTTCCCTTGAGCATTGTCTTTGGTCTGTCTATGGGGACTGGGGTTTTCCTGGTTTGTGGAAGACAGCAATGGTGACACCGCTTTACAAAAGTGGTGACCGTGCTGATGTTTCTAATTATCGTGGCATATCTGGTTTGTGTTGTATCGCAAGGTCTTCGAATCCATAGTGACGGATTATCTATTCTCTTCCTTTAAGGATATAATCGCGCATCAACAACACGGTTTTTCCTGGAAGATCCTGTCAGACTAATTTGGTACTGTATACTAACTTTCTAAGCTGCGCTCTTGATTCCGGATTGCAGGTTGATTCGATATATTTTGACTTTCAAAAGCCTTTGATAAGGTAAATCACGATATCTTGATTCTAAAACTTGAGCGTTATGGAATTGGTGATCCCCTGCTGTCCTGGATCGGGAGCTATCTTCGAGACCGAACCAGATAGTCAAGTTTTGTAATCGGAAATCTAAGGAGATAAAGGTATATTCTGGAGTGCCTCAGGGATCTCATCTGGGTCCTTTCCTTTTCCTTATGTTCATAAATGACTTATGCTCAGTTTTCAAGGACAGCCGATTTCTCCTGTTTGCTGACGACTTAAAGATATTTCGTAAAATAAATTCAGAAACTGATTGCATTCTATTACAAAACGATGTAGATTCTTTACATAGTTGGTGTAAACAAAATCAAATGACATTAAACATTTCCAAATGTAACATTATATCCTTTACGCGAAAGAAGAATCCAATGCAGCATGATTATTTTATTGGAGATTATAAGTTGGGCAGAGTTTCTCTGGTTCGAGATTTGGGTGTTTTGTTTGATAGCGAACTACGATTTACTACATATAGATAGCGTCATTGATAAGGCATTTAGAATGGCAGGGTTTGTTATGCGACAGAGCTGGGACTTCAAGAACGTCGAGACCCTCAAAACAATATACTATGCCCTTGTGAGGAGCCACTTAGAGTACTGTTGTGTGGTCTGGTCCCCTATGTACAGTGTTCATATTGAGAGAATTGAGCGAGTGCAATCAAAGTTTACAGTATTTTTACTGCATAGGACAAGGGTCACCAATATTTCTGATCTTCCATATCCTGAACGACTTAGGTTAACCGGCCTACAGAGCCTGCATGATCGACGTGTTCAGTTGGCTTTGACATTTGGTCATAAGATTATTAATAATTTTGTTAATTGTTCGGAACTTCTTGGATTGTTTAATTTTAGAGTCCCGTTTCGTTCTACCAGGCAGACGGAATTGTTTTTTTTGAACCCTATCAGAACAGACATGGGTAGGAATGACCCAGTTAGGCGAATTATGACATTGTGGAACGGACTACCGATGGATTTGAACTTTGACTGTTCTCCGGATAGGTTTAAGAAGGTCGTCAGGGCCGCCGTTGCAAATGTTTAATTGGCAGTTTATTTTTTTTTTTTTTATTTTTGTGTTTTTATTGATGTTCTTTCGTTTCTTCCGTCTGGAGCAATTTTTCTATTTGTCATCGTTTTTAAAAAATGTTTGTTTGATATTCTATTTGTTATTGTATTTTAAGCTATGTAGATATACGTTTTATGTTTATATGACTTTTATGTTAGAGAGTAGTTTTTAAAGTTTTTTTACATTTTTTGTACTATTTGGGCACTGCCTGTAATGTAGATTGAATTGAAATAAAGATACATGAGATCTAATTCGGTATTATCAAGCCAATTTTAAAATGAAGTTTAATCAAGTAAGCAGATCATTTATAACTGAATGCACTGTAAAGATACAGAATGTTATTTTAAATATGCCAATTTTCTTTGTTAATACAGACAAAAAAGGCGCCAATTGTAGATTTTTTTATTATACTGCAGCTCTGGTCCTTTATTTTTATTTTTCTCTCAGGAGAGTTCGAGATTTTTGCATATTTTTACGTCTTTCGGGTCCCCAAAATAAATAATATGTCTCATTTGGCTCTGAGTTATTGGTATTCGTCCAAACATTAACAAAAAATTCCTTTTCACAGGCACATCTCGATTATCGTATGGGAGGTAGGTATAACCCTGTTCTGTTATTTTTTTATCTTTTTAATAGCAAATAAAGTCTTAAGTACTATGTACGTGCATCTCAAATATTAAGATGTTTTACCTGAAACGTGCAGCTATCTAGGCACACGGTCGGTGGTGCGCCAGACCAAGTTCCGGCCTATCACACGATTTGAAAAAGTTATGTCGAGTGATTTCTGATATATTCAATTTTGAAAACCGCCGGTTTTACTACTAATGGACTGACTAACTAACCTATTGACTCATCGAAATTATGGGGCACTTTCCGAGGGAGTAGAAACTTAAAATTTAGTATGTAAGTAAGTCTTAGAACAAAGGTAAAGGAAACATTTTGAAAACTGCACAGCCCTAAAACAGGGCCGTAATATAGTATTTTCAGGGAGCCTTTTAGAGTTTTGCAACCTGATTGAACCTGATTTTCTAAGGTTATAATGGTCTTAGAATTTTAAATTCAAGTAGGTTTTACTCACTTTAAAAAAATTCAGTCTAAAGCTTAGGTTCTACCTACAGAGCAAGGTCTACTGAGAAAAACAACAGGCATGAGATTCTCCCTTTTTGAAATAGAGGAGATCCTACCGAAAACAATTGTGTAAAATAAGTTCCAAGTTGCTATCCAAAAATCTCGGCCTTTTAAATTACTGAGATCTAAAAATTAGACCAAGTTCTGTCCACAATTTTGACTCGGCAAGTTTTTGATTACTTAAAAACTCCATTTTAAATAATAAACACACGGAATTTAACATAAATAAATGCAATAATAAATTTTCTCTATCTTCATTAACCAGCACATGGGAAAGCTAATTTACATCATGGTCTTTAAGCACGGTTAAACTTTATCCATGATAATTGATTATTAACATCTTTGGCACCATTACTGAGCCTAGGGCGTAAAAATTACAAGAAAACTTGTAATTATTTTTATGAAAATAAATCTTTACCATGTTCTATAGCTGCTACAATTTCATTGACAACTCCTTGATGAGCAATACCTTCTCCTCTAAACACCCAACCATTGCCCAAAACACGCACATCTAAACAAGACATATAATCAATTTTGTCATTACCAATATATTACTTAATTTATTTAATATTTGAATTTTTATTTAACACAGTTTTTTAAAATTTTGAATTGAAATCTGTCATATTTTTACATTAAATATTCGTATTGTTTAGATTTTTTGAAGTTATTAAAAAAATCTTGTAAATTTTGAACTTCTGTAATTAAAAGTTTTAAAAAATATATTTACTTGTACTGTTTCACGTATATATTTGATAATGTTTAAAAACTACCTAAAAATATTGATGTTTTAATATTGACACAGAGTGGCTCAAAGATACGGATTTAATGATTTGAGCAAAACCGAAAAACGTGATAAGTGTTCGACGAGTCAAAAATTACTGAAAAGGTAACAAACAACAAATAGTTAATAAAACTAGTCTAGCCATTCAGTGACTAATAAGGAAAAAACCGCAACACAAGATATCAGACGTTTCCAAAATAATTTGTGATAAATGAAGCAATGTATATAGGACAAACGGCCCGATGCCTTTAAAAATACTTAAAGAACATAGAAATTCTATTTTAGATAATGAAAGAAAAACAGGCTTTGCTGAACACCGCATTGATAATAACCACCTATTAAGTAATAAATAAGTTAAACCTATGTATAATGTTTGAAAAGAGATACATGGATTACTTGGAAATTTTTTACACAAATACACAGACAATGGGATCACCCCCATAATTGAGGCAACAGTTAGGTTCTATACCTGATTGTCTTTCATTATATAAAAGCACCAAAAGGAAAAAATCTGAACTTTTACCAGATGTTAAAATAATGCGTTTTAAGTTTAGTTTTCTTGTAAAGCTCTCTGATAATGGTTTGCAAGACCGAAACACGTGTCAGAGCAACCTGAATAAATTTTGTAAAACAAAGTGTTATTTTTTCCCTGGGCGCAGCCTCTTGGGCTTTTCGTGCCTAATCTCCCGTTTTATTTTCTTTTATACCAATCCTCCTACTAGTTTTGTTCCTTCTACAAGTCTGTATAACCCCGAGATTGGTTTATTGTTGTATTCCTGTGGGCTCATTTTCGGTTGCCCAAATAATGCCTGTCATTTGTGGTTCAACGCTTCGCACAGGATGTGGTAGGCTGTTTCTTCCCCCTCATCGCACATTTTGCAACATGGGTCCCCATTGTATGAGCCTGTCTTGGGTAGGTGTCCTCTTAGGTTTTCGTGCCCTGTTAGCAACCCTACCAATGTTCCTCGTGTATGTTTCGGATCCATTCCCTAGTTTGCCCTCACGCTGTAGTTTTAGTCACTCCAAGGGCAGGTTCTGGTCCAAAGTATGGGGTGGATGATCCCTGTCTAGCTCATCCGCTTTTTCGTTGCCTTCTATTCCCGAATGTCTCGATGTCCAGAGGAGAGTTACCCTGTTGCGTTCTCCTAAGACTTTCAGTTCTTTTTGGCATTCAGAGCAATCTGAATAAATTTTGTGAAACAAATACATCGAGTGTTATTAAATTAAGCTGTAAATTGGGTGGTGTAATTAGACCTGTTGGTAGTGGCGAAATACTACAAACTGCATTTTTTGTTAATATTAAAACATAAATATTAAAATAGGTAATTTCTAACGAAAAACACAAAACATCGCTTTACACGCCACTGACAAAAATGTCTAGTAGTTCAAATCAATCAAAGTTTAAAAGTAAGGCCAGCCGGCAGGAACGTTGTCAAATACATTAAAAATTAATGAGTTATAGAAAACTTGCAAAATTTCCACCAGGCAAAGTAGTTCAAAACAACCATAATAAAACAAAAATATGTTTCGTTTTCTAGAGACCTTTAAATGTAAAGGGTGCAAAAACCTCGAGATGCAATTTTTTTGCGATTATAATCATTTCTTCAAAGCGAATACTATAGCTTACAGTTCTTGTGATTGGATTTGAAACCAACCATTTTTTTAATTTGCCTTTATGCTAATGTATTAATTACATTAGTTAAAATATATATAACGAAAAAATATACTTTATTTCGTACTATAATTAGTTACTTCTTCTGAGATTGTTCACTATTTCCTGTATTGCTTCCAAACTGTCTTCTGAAATAATATCTTTCTCTCTACAGCCAATACACGGATTAAGCTTGATTCTAAAAAAATTAACAGATTTTAATTAATTAGCGAATTTTCTTTGTCAGCAGATAAAATAAAGAATTTAGAAAATTTTTATATTATTATTTTTAGGTTTAGCAATTTTACTAACAAGCAAAAATGACGATATTTTATTTTTAACGTAGTTTTGAAAATGATTGTACTATTTATAAACAAACTCTTATTTATATTTTTGTTATTTTTTACAGATATTAAGATGCGTAGACAATGATTAGGTAGTGAAACTAAGATAATTTCCAAATTCCATTTTTTTTATTGTCTTATTATCTATTTTTTGGGCAGTTCTAACTCTGTTCATTCTAGTTAGAGTAAATACTTAAAACGGACAGAAACTAAACTGTCCAAAACGTTGTGTAAGTAATTAAAATGGAAACAATTAAAGTTCGAAATGCTTTTAAGAAATAAGTTATTAAAAATTCATATTTTAGCTTCTTGACATGCCGGCTCCCATCGTTCATGTTGCAGGATGTCTAGAAATGACAGATCCTTCAGTAAAACTTTGGTAACCTCTTTTGCATTTTTAAAGGGATTGGTAATGGTTAATAACTGTGCATGAGCGGAGACACTCAAGTCTGTCTTATTAGTATAGAACATTTCATTGGTTTACTTATTGGGATTCAAAAATTGTTCCGTTTATTAAAAAAAATAAATAATATAAAATAATACTTAGAAATACATATGTATATACAAAAATATCATATTGAGTTATGATCAATCTAATAAATATCTCTTGTCCAGGTTATTTCACATCTGTTTCTACCTTCGTTCCTGTATTTGGGTTTCATCTACTTTCTTTATGTCATTCGGGATTTTAGGTAGCATTTCTAGAGGAGCTACGCTGGATGAAGTAGAATCTTTTAAGCCTACATGTTCTTCCACTTTAAAGCTGTCACGCTCTTCTTCAGTTTTTGGTTTGAAAACAGTATTTTCTGTGGCTTTTGCTGCTGCTTCTTCAAGCTTCGTGTTTTGCGTGTCCTGCCCTTTCACCAATATACTTGAGATTTCTGGTACAGCATTAGCGATTGCAGGAGGTGTGTCTAAAACACTTTCACTCGTTACTAGAGGGCGAATGTTGCCTATTGTAGTAGACAGAAAGTCTGGAAGAAATTTGGAATCAACGTCGGATATTTTCTTCGTAGCGGGTATAGTTTTTCCTGGCATACCTTTTGAGCTTAAATTAGCAAGTTCTTTTATGGCCCTGAGAGCATTTGCTAAGTTAAGGACTTCTTCATCGATGGACTTTGGTCTGGTCAAAGTGGCACTGGGTGATTTTTCAGACTGGTCAAACAGGTACACAGGCATTGCTTGAACATTTTCAAACGGGCTTTCTGGAAAGAAATGTGCGTATGGGCTTAGATCGGATATGCGACTCTCAATCAGTTGTCTATATACAGCCTTTCCACAATTGCATTGTTCGGCCGTTGGATCTTTTGGGCACACTACACAATATAAATACGCTGGAACAACATTTAAGGCGACTAACCAAACTAAAGCTAACTTTTTTGTGATCATATTTTTTGTTTGATAGCTGTAGCTAATCCGGTTACATTTTATATAAGAAAATGAAGGTTTATTTTTGGTTTAAGGATAATACCATTTATCTAAGGTTATATAAAGTAAAAATATTATGCGAATATCGTGATCCGATGCGAAAACGTGCTACGAACATATTGATTCGCAGAAATGGGTTGTGTACCCAACATTTTGTTATTAATATTAGGTCGCCTAACTTAAAATGCTAACTTTTTTTAAAAGTATTAATATAACATGTTTTTAAAACAGCCCCAATTGTTATATACAGGGTTTAAAAAATCATTTTTGGAATTGGAATTTTTTTAATTTTTAAATTAGAATTTCGATTTAAATCGAAATTTATACAGTTAACACTGACCGACATGTACTTTTTGATGATAGACTTTTGTTACCATTATTAGTCCATTCAAAACGCGGGTCCTGGGTGCCCAATTTCGCTGCAAGTGAAGACTACCTTCAGGATACATTTTTTGGATCGCTGATTCTGAATTTCGGGGTCCCGCAGCTCGGAAATTCTGGCATCACTCCTAAAACAGCAGAAAAAACACCCTTTTTAGATTTTTTTTAACGAAATTCTATAAAAAACTTATGAAAATGCTTTTAAGGCACCTAGGAAATACTCCCAGAGTACGTTTTTTGGGTCGCCAATTCTGAATTTTAGGATCCCAAAACCCTTGAACCCCAGCGTAGCATCTAAAAGGGAAAAAACACCCTTTTTAGGTTTTTTTTTTTAAGTATAATCTTATAAAAAATTTATAAAAATTATTTAATAATGATAAAAAATTGTACTTGTCTTGACATTATATTAATTTGAGTGTAAATTAAATTTTCGGATAATTCATTGGAGGTATAATAGTCCCAATTATCCCTTAAATATCGTACAATAAAAAAAAGGCAAATAAAAAAGTTCTTGCTCTTTTCCCCAAATTTTGGATAAATAGCCATTTTGCGACCAAAAAAATTATTTCCCTTCCTTAAAGGATTATAAGTACCCCTCGTTTCCCTTTTTTAATTTTAAATGGCTTTTTATTTGAAAAATAACGTAAAATGTTTAAAAAATGTAAAAGTACTTATTGTAAACTAATTGTTTTTATTTTACATTAAATTAGATATTTTTTAACCCCCAAGAGAGATTTACAGATTCATTTTAGTTGTTAATGGGAACATTTTTTTTTAAATCGAAAAATGGATTTTATTCAATAAGGCAAAATGTAAGAAATTACATTTTTTTGTGCGCTTATTATTTTATCATGTTTTTCATGAAAAGGGTAAGAACATCTGGTAGTACTTTTTTGTAAGCAAATTTTTTGGTATAATAAAGAAATATACAAAAGAAATTATTTTAAACTCATTGTTTTGCTTTTAATTCGGATTGGATATTTTCTAAGCCCCCACAAGGGGTGCGAGCCGCTTAGCGAAGGGAAATATTTTTTTTGGTCGTGAAATGGCTCCAAAATTTTAGGCAAAAAATAACATTATTTTGTTTGCATTTTTTTAATTGTACGATATTTAAGGGATGATTGGGGGTCGTTTTAGGCCCAATAAATTACCCTAAATCCAATTTAGGCTCAAATTAATATAATGTCATAAAAAATACAAATTTTTATCGATATTAAATAATTTCTACATGTTTTTCGTAAGATTATTCTTTAAAAACCTTTAAGCAGAGTGTTTTTGGCCCTTTTAGGAGTGTTCCAGGGATTTAAATGTTTCAGGACTCCCAAATTCGAAATCAGTTACCCAAAAAACATGGAGAGTATTTTTTAGGTGCCTCAAGAACATTTTTATAAGATTTTCGTTAAATAAAACTAAAAAGGGTGTTTTTTTGCATTTTTAGTGGTAATGCCAGAATTTCCGAGCTGCGGGACCCCGAAATTCAGAATCAGCGATCCCTAAAGGTAGTCTCCGCTTGCAGCGAAATTGGTCACCCAGGACCCGCGTTTTGAAAGGACTATATCGACCAGTGGCTTAGCTTCGGACAATTTTATTTTTTTTTACATTTATTTCGTTCTTACTTTTTTGGGATTAATATTATTACGTTGTACTTATTCTCCGCTTAGTTTCACCAAAACCAATACTAATTTTTACAAAACTTGTTCAAAGTCTTCACCCCTTTCTTGAAAACATGCATGCATGCTTTAAATATTTTTTGTAAAAATTAGAATTGTTATTAATTTTAATTATTACTATTTTGTTCCACGCAAGTTTAAAATTAACATATTTCGAAAAATGTTAATTCTATCGAGTTAATTCAAGAGTACTTTTTTACGTAGAACCAAGCAGAAAATAGGTATTTTAGCGCAAATTTCTAAAAATGTTTATACCGAAAAAGTAATGGCGAAACAATTAAAAAAAAATTAAGATTGGTGGCACATTACGAAAGCAACGTAATACGTATGTTTGTTATTTAGAAAAGGTTTACACCATTTTACACTTTTTTTACACACCAAGTCCTAATATACACCTTCGATAAGAGCGCTTACTTAAAAAAAGTGTAAAATAGTGTACACTATTTCTGAATTACAAATAGACCTAATATAAGAGAACTTTCTTATTTTTTCGTACAAAAATTTTAAATTCATAAAATTGTTTATTTGCTAAAATATAACATATATATGAGGGTTTTTTAATCTTTTTATTAGTGTGTAAGGTCAAATACTGGAAAAATATGTATTTTTAAAATTTGTGTTACTATTACATTACGAAAACAATATAAGATAAGAGAAATTTCGTATAATTTTTCTTATTTTATTAAAATGGTTTTATTCATAACATCATTTATTTCCATCCACGAAAAAAGAAAATTGCTCTGTAGACATGTCAGAAATTATCTTTGCCATGGTCAAAATTTATTGTGTCATTCATACATTACTTTAAACTTTAAAAAAATCCCATAACATTACAAACCTGCAGCAATTGCAGGTCATAGATAATAATTTTGTTTAATTGAGCACTAAAAAAATGTATTTTGGCAAACATAACAGTTTCCCTTAAGTTTTTTTTCTTCGTTGTAAGTGGTAAAACGAAAAATTCCCAAGTCGGTAAAAATACGACGCGGTGACAATAAAAGGAGTTTCTAAAATTGTTACTGTCAAAAATACATCGACTTAAAATTACACCTTTCAAAATAACATATGTTAAAAATTGCATCTGTCAAAAATGATACCTTTCGAAAATCACATTGGTCAGAAATAACATTTGTATTGCGTTATTTTTATAATTTTTTTAATTAGAATAGGCGTTTTTCTGATAGGATTTTTTCTCATTAGACCGACATTTTATACATCAAATTTAATTCAGTTCGGTTTTACTGTTGTTTTAGTATCTTTTTCGCATTGGATAGCTTAAAAACTCAGTTTCAGTCATAGATAATAATTTTGTTTAATTGAGCACTAAAAAAATGTATTTTGGCAAACATAACAGTTTTCCTTAAGCTTTTTTTTCTTCGTTGTAAGTAGTAAAACGAAAAATTCCCAAGTCGGTAAAAACGACGCGGTGACAATACAAGGAGTTTCCAATATTATTACTGTCAAAAATACATCGATTTAAAATTACACCTTTCAAAATAACATATGTTAAAAATTGCATCTGTCAAAAATGATACCTTTCGAAAATCACATTGTTCAGAAATAACATTTGTATTGCGTTATTTTTATAACTTTTTTAATTAGAATAGGCGTTTTTCTAATAGGATTTTTTCTCATTTGACCGACATTTTATACACCAAATTTAATTCAGTTCGGTTTTACTGTTATTTTAGTATCTTTTTGCGCATTGGATAGCTTAAAAACTCAGTTTCGGTCATAGATAATAAGTTTGTTTAATTGAGCACTAAAAAAATGTATTTTGGCAAACATAACAGTTTCCCTTAAGTTTTTTTTTTTCGTTGTAAGTGGTAAAACGAAAAAATCCCAAGTCGGTAAAAAACGACGCGGTGACAATACAAGAAGTTTCCAATATTATAACTGTCAAAATTACTTTGGTTTAAAATTACACCTTTCCAAATAATATATGTTAAAAATTGCATGCGTCAAAAACGATACCCTTTCGAAAATCACATTGGTCATAAATTCCATTTGTATTGCGTTATTTTTATAATTTTTTTAATTAGAATATGCGTTTTTTCTAATATGATTCTTTCTTATTTGACCGACAATTAATACACCAAATTTAATTCACTTCGGTTTTACTCTTGTTTTAGTATCTTTTTTCCCATTGGATAGGTTAAAAACTCACAATCAGTTAACGTAAATTTGTCCACTTTTCAGTTTTTTAATTTTAACTTAAGTTTTATGCACTTTTTATACACAGAGAAAGTTGTTTAAAATTAAATTTCCCATCGAAATGTTGCATATTCAAGGCAAGAGAAAATTTACAAATTTAGAAAACGAAGCAAAAAAAAAGAAAAAAATGTTCTTTAAAACGGTTTTTAGTAAAAGTCTTTAGGATTTGTAGTAATCAAGATATGATTTTTCAAATTTAGCTTCTCTTGTGTTTTTTTTTATTTTAATATTTTTCTTTTGACTTTGTCCTATAACTTTTTTCTCTGCGGATTTTGATATAAATAATATGGCATGAAAAAGGAAAGCCCATTTATGACTTTTAAAGTGGTGCCAATTCTCTTAGGATATATTTTCATTAGATAAAAAAGGAAAAAAAAATCTTTGATATATATAAATATACCGTGTCATTTTATAGGATATAATATGTTGATGCCAATTAAGGTTATGAAATGGTATACATTTTTTAATTGGGGAATGGCTAGAAAGTGTCTTTTCTTACATTTAATTAAATCACTCAAAATAAAATAGTTTTAAATGTTTTTTTTATTTTTTTTATGCTGAGACAGTTCAAAAGAAGACTTAAAGCCTAAGTACTAACGTACGGTGGGTGTGTTAAGTGAAGTAAGAGGCAGTTTATTAATACAAGGCTCTAAGATTTGCAGGTGTGGATGAAAAGGAGAAACCTCTGTAGGCAGTAGATTCCAGAGTCCAAACTCTCTAAAGATGAAGGAACAAATAAAGTGGAGAGTTTAGGGCTTCTCCATGGACTGTATAAGAATGCATACCAGTGGCTTTTATTCTTGCTGGAGCTGCTAGAGAAGGATTTATATTACTCAATGTATCAGAGCAGAATCCGTAAAACTAGCGACAAATCTCCTAGAGCTCATTGATGGGCAAGTAAAGGAGGCATTTCTGTAAGACTGGGACCAATAATTTGGAAGACGCCATTCCTCAAATATGGAAACAATATTCCACAAGGGTCTGGTTTAAGATACATACAGAGTGCACAGATTAGATAGAGAAAAATACTTTTTGTCTGAAAAAGAAATTCTACCTTTATAAGCTTCTGTGTCTCTGGATATAATATGTTTATGCCAATTAAGGTATTTTTTAAAAACAACGCCCACGAGGTTAAATGATTTTTTTGTTTTGCAGAACTTGACCGCTTGTAAGTAAAGGATAAGATCAGACCTCTTTCAAGCCAGCAAATTCAAGCTCCAAATCATTTTTTTTAAGATGATTGCTGGTATGCCTTTCACCCAGCTTATCGATGTCCAGGACGAGGATTTTAAGAAATTTTTTGTGAGATCGGACATTACAGGTTTTTTAAAAAACACGGTTTATGGTTACACGTTTTGGGGTCTTTTGGTATGGGGAATAAGGCCTAATGCCTATTGAATTGTTTTAGTAATTTGTTGATATATACTTTGAATGGATAATCAAAAGTCATCTAAATTGTAACTAAGCCGTAATTTGTCCCGACTAAGGGGTTATTAAAGCTTGGGAGACACAATGATCTTTTTTCGCATATTAATTTAAAAAGGCATGTAAAAACAACTAAAAAATTAACGGCTTTTTTAAAAAATCAAACGACAATTGTATTGTGCCATTAAAAGTAAATACGAATTTTATAATAGTGTCAAACAATTCATTTGCTGTATAAAAATCCTTGGCAAACATAATTATGTTTACCTTGTAAAATTTGCTTAGCTGATGATATTTCATAACAATTAAATTGGTTTGTTTTATTAATTGATTACTATAAACTATTTTAGAATATGCAAAAAAAAAACATGCAGATCGGTCTACAATTAGTTTCTGTTTAAATAATTTTGCATTTTTGATTCTCTCGAGAATTATGACCGCCGAAAATTTGTAGAACCAAGAGACATTTAGCCTTGTGAGCCTTTAATAAAGACCTTAATTAGCACAAACATATTATATCTATAGTGCTAAGAGCTTTAAATTATTTTAATCCCGAAAGTATTTGGATCCTTCTAATCTGTATACTCTGTATGTATCCCAAAACATGCCTTGGTTGGACTAATACTTTCATGTCTGGGGAATAGCGTGATTTTTTTGGACCTTTAAGGTTTTTCTGAGGACCTCCATATTTTCCCAAGAAAAAAACATAATACTAGGATGAAACATCACGCCAAATTTCGTTAAATTTGGTTAAATCGTTTTCGCACAAAAATTATGCAATCCAATTTCGTTTATCATAATTGACAGTTGGGTGGAGTCCAGAATGTTTAAACGTTTTTTTAACGTTCTCAGCTCTCTGTTTTCAAGAAATAAAAAATTTTTTTTAAAAATAATTAAATATCTTCGCTTTTTTATTAAACATTTTTAATAAAAATATGGTTTAAAGTACTTGTAAAGAAGTATTTTTTATATATCAATATTGTCAATCGGTCGATTGGTTGCCAAGATGCAAGCGGATAAAGTTGACAGGTGTTTGGAAGTATAAACAAAGCAAATATTAACTTTTTTTCCAACCGTCAAAAATGTTGACATTTTTGTTCTATTTTCAGGTGCAAAAGCTATCAATTCTCATATAAAAAATGTCTCGTTGTTTACAAATATTTTAACTAGGATTAAAATGCTACTTTTAATCTAAGATTAAAAAAAACGATTTTTAATAATAAATTATTAATTTTGATTGGTTGGAAAAAAATATATATATCATACGATAAAATATTATTTTTACGAGAATTTTGTATTATGCGCTAGTCCCCTCGGGAATGAAAATTCCCTAAAAAAATGACACTTTTAATCTAGAATATATATATATATATATATATATATATATATATATATATATATATATATATATATATATATATATATATATATATTTGCACATCCTTTACATGGAAATATTGTCCTATTTTTATTTATATTTTGCTAATTATTCAATTTTAGTGCATTTTTTTTTAATTTTGTCTTGAGATCTCTTAGTATACTTGGAACAAAATTCAAATGTCTAGATTTAATATTCTGTCGTTAGTCTAGTCGAGAAGAGTGGGTTTTCCCGCGAAAAATAGTTGGAAGGCTTTGAAAATATAGCTCATTTGACGCGGAATGCAAATATGAGAAAGGTATTTTGAGGATTTTTTCTGCCAATAAAAATTGCCATCTAAACTTTTGATGATAACTTAAAAACCATAAGAGATAGCGGAAATGCAAAATAGATCCTTGAAGAGGAGGAAATTTTAGATAAGAAGTCACAACTCCCGAAGTTTTGTCTCTATTATTTATAATTTTAATTTTACGCTGAAAATCGGCCTCCTCGCGTTATTTTTGGTTGCGGGCTCGACGTCAAAACCAAGTACGACACACGAAATATTTTTTTTTTGGAAATTATAAAGCCCTCCTCATATACATACCTAACAATATCACGCTATAAAAGTTTTAAAAAATTTTATGCTTTGTTTATAATAATTTTATAACTTTGACAAAAACTAAAAAATCAAAGTAATATTGTCAAAGTTATAAAATTATCAAAAACAAAGCATTAAATTTTTAAAAAGGTATGGTATGTTAGACTCATATGCCGAATTCGCCCATTCGCCGAAATAAGTACTCAGTTCGCAAAATGATCAAATCCAAATAATCGATTGCCGAACATAGTTCCCATTTCGGTAGCTGTTTAAACTGATTTACACATTTCGCGAACTGTGCTATCCCGAGTTGTTCAAATGCCGAATAAGATATATTTCGCGGATTATCATCAGCTGGTCGCTCGAACATGAAAAAATATATATTTTCAATGTTTGCCTCTCAATCAGTGGCGGTTCCTCCATAGGAAATAGGGGCACGTGCACTCCCCCCAAAAAATTTAAAATAAAAAATTATTTTTCATCGTGATTATCCGGACCTCCCTATTTATCGTACGCTATACAAATAGTGTATTAGCCTTGTGTTACTGCGACATGAGGGTGTTTTAGTTCTTTCACCAAAAATGGTCCATTTTTCTGGAATATTTTAAAAAAATTTTAAATTTTTGAGTTTAGGAGCAAAAATTGAATTTAAGCGTGCTGGAAGACCTAGATCTGAAATTTCCCTCCCCAGACCACCAAATATAAGTCTAGGAGTTTAATAAAAAAATTTAAAATGGAAAATTTTGAAAATAATGATTGGATTTGTGGATGTGATACAACTAACTGATTGTTTTGTTTTTCGTGCTTGTTTTCAGTCGGAAAGCAGAGCTGTCTGACAAAAACTGGGATAACCGACTTGGGGCATTTGGCGCCAAAACGAACAAGTTAGAAAGAACAGATATGTACTCTCAAAAATAATTGACTGTATAAAATTTTGCGGAGTTAGCCCTTCGTGGTCATGACAAAAAGGCGATTCATCAAATCCCGGTATTTTTAGAGGATTAATAAATTTCACTGCCGATTTGGGATATATGTAGATAGCCCTTAAAGACCACTTCGAAAAATCCCAAGAAATAACTTTGGGCCTGACATCCTATAAAAATCTTGCCTCTGGTATGTTGGCCTCCTGTGTTTTGTATTTTTGTGTTTTACGTCTAGTGCACCCTTAAATACTTACCACGAGCCGCCACTGCTCTCAACTAGAAATTTACCCGATGATAGCTTATGTGCAACTATGAATGACTATATATGTCAGCTGGCTGTACCTCGGTACAAAAACATTTAAAAAATAATAAGAATAATTCAGGATACGTCATTTCCTTCCAGATAAAAATTTGTTAGCTGATTGTCAATATACTGTTATAATTAATAAAAAAAATCAGCCAGCAGTAAGTTGAGGAAAACCCTGTCAGCTGAGGCGTTCCAATAGGCGATAGATGCTCCCACCTCACTCCTGCGGTACAACCTAAAAGTATTAGCTGACGGTTTTGACAGATACAGCCATGACAAATATATTTATTTATAGTTGCATATGTTGGGCGCAAAGCCCGAAAACGGCCATTGACGGAAAAAGTGGCCAAAACCCCCGTTCTGGTCGTCCAAAAACAGATTTTGTGCGGCAAAAAAAAGCCGCTTTGCTTACCAGAACTAACCATGACCGACTAGAACTTGGGGCTTTTGAATTTGTCTTAATTATTTTAGAAGTTATAAACAAAATTTTAACAACGTATTTTAACAATGTTGTCGGTCATGGTTAGTTCTGGTAAGCAAATTTAGTTGAGGGCAATTATTGAAAGTATATATTTTTTTTTTATGTTAGAGCTTCCAGCTGATAATAATCCGCCGAAATATATCTTATTCGGAATTTGAGCAACTCCAGATAGCTTAGTTCGCGAAATGTGTAAATCAGTTTAAACAGATACCGAAATAGGAACTATGTTCGGCAATCGATCATTTGGCTTTGATCATTTCGCAAACTGAGTATTTATTTCGGCGAATGGGCGAATTCGGTACATGAGTCTAACATGTATATGAGAAGGACTTCACGACACGAAAAATTTATACGACAAATTTTGAAACAATTTTGTTAACTAGCAATGGTCTAACTTGTTAAAAAATTTACTTTAAATTAAATTTTTAACGGGAATAAATTCTTTGAAGTGTTCTGAATACACCATATTTTTTAAAAAATTTTCAATTAATATTTAATTCCCTAAAAAAAAATATTTAGTGACTTACTCGGTTTTGACCTCCAGCGAGCAACCAAAAATAGCGCGTGGAGGCCCATTTTCAGCGTTAAATTAAAATTATAAATAATAGAGATAGAACTTTGAAAGTTGGGACTTTTTTATCGGAAATTTCGTCCTTTTAAAGGACCTTTTTTGCAATTTCCGCTATCTCTTATGGTTTTTAAGTTATCATCAAAAAATTTTTTATTTCGTTTTTTTGTTAATAACAATTGCAATTTTTATTGGCAGAAAAAAAATCCTCAAAACGCCTTTCTCAGATTTGCATGCCGCGTCGAATAAGCTATCGCTCATATTTTTCGAAACCCTTTTACTATTTTTCGCAGGAAACACACTTTTTGACTAGACTATATACCCAATTTACAAAACTGTTCATTTAAACGAAATTGAATTGCAAAATTATTGTGTAAAAACTATCGAACAGACTTTAACAAAATATGGTACAATGTTTCATCATAGCATGAAGCTTTTCCTGGTGAAATATGGAAATGCTAAAAGAAATCTAAGGGTTCACAAAATCCATGCAGAGAACAATATTTTTTGCGTTTTTTTTTGTTTATTGCTATTTCGCAACAAGCGTAATATACCGGGTGACACAGCGGACATGTAACAGCCCATAACTATTTATTTATAGAAATTGATTTTTGAAATTTAGGTGATGCACCTGTCATAATGACACGCTTTTAATGACTGAACAAAACCAATTTTTTCACTTCCGTTCAACCGGAAGTAACCCGAAATTTTGAATTTTAAATAGCCCTGTATATATTTTTAGCCTACCTGATCCGCCTTAAAATTCTCATTTCAAAAGGCTGCTAAAATCGATTTTTTTCTCAAAATTTGAGTAGGCCATGATGTAAAAATTACAAATTATCAGCATGTAAAAGGCGTTGAGATGTAAAAAGTAAGGCCCAAAAACATTTGTGATTTTGTTACTTTTTATCTAATTAATAAGAGTTAGGAATAAAGGTTAATTTTTAAAATTTTAGTAATGTATTTTTTTACGCCTAATATCTCAAAATCCAAAATAGGAAGCTTCAATTTTCAGTTATTGTAAATTTAGATCAATCATTTACTATTTCATATAATTTATTAGAACTACTATAAAAAAACCGACTTTTTTTAAAATCGCAAAATTATACATATCTACATTTCTCCATAATAATTGTTTAGTTTACCTTTATGTTATAGGTTTAATTATTAATTAAATTTCTTTGATTTATACCAAAAATTGTATATCTCTTGATATGTTTAACATTTTTGTTATTTTTATTCTGGAATATTACACTGCCTACTTGGCACATTATTGTTATATGTACAGTTACGGCCATAAAATTTCGGGTAACGATTTTACGTGTTGTAAAACAGCCTTCAGTTACCAGCTTACCTTTACTTTTGACACTAATTCGAAATCTGTCATTGTCCAAAAAATATATCAAGTTCTTTGAACCATGCCACGCATATCAGTAGCAAAAAAAGTTCAAGTTGTTACATTGCTGGAGGAGGGCTACTCAGAAAATCTGTTGCGGAGAGAATCGGAGTGCCAAAGAGTTCGGTTCATGATATCAAACAAAAATTTCATGATAGAAATTCGCACGAGAGAAAGGAAGGTAGCGGTCGTCCACACATATCAACCGAGGAACAAAACGAAAACTTGATAAGCTGCGTTCGAAGAAATCCTATTAAAACAGCCTCTTCTGCAAAACTAGAAACAATTTTTCTTGGCTCCGACAGAACAGCACGGCGCTGCATCAACAAATGTTCGGAGCTTCGATGTCGTCGAGCGGCCAAAAAACTCTTTTTAACACAGGCAAATAAACAAGAAAGGGTTGGATTTTGCCTAGAATACCTACCACGGGAAATACGTTTCTGGGAAAGGGTAATATTTAGTGATGAAAAAGTTTTCCAGTCAAGTTTTAATGGACGTATGTGAGTATATAGAGCCCCAAATTCAAGATTTGAAGAGACATACACCCAAAAGATAGTGGTAGGTTTTCGGTCAATGTTTGGGGATGTATCGGCGCAGGATGGGTGGGCGTTTGCCATCATATCCAGGGCAGACTTAACGCCAATTCTTATCAAGAAATACTCCAAAATATCTAGCTGCCAGCGGCCTATAATGTCTATGGGAATGATTTTATCTATTAGCACGACAACTGTCCGGTCCATACAGCCCGAAGGGTCACCGACTGGTCAAGAAACAACCATGTTAGAATCCTTCCCTGGCCATCGCGAAGTCCCGACGTCAACCCGATGGAAAATGTATGGGGACTGATAGTTAAAAAAATCCAGTCAACACATGTTCAGCCCGCAAATGAAGAAGAGTTATGGGCACAAATTCAAGACGCGTGGAATAGTTTGACTGAGGATTACACTAGAACATTGTTCGCTTCGATTCCTAAAAGATTGGCCTTGGTGATCGAAAAGAATGGAGCTATCATAAAATACTGATTTTTGTTTTATAGTTTATTAGTTGATATTCAATTTGATTTTAGTTTTCTGTATAATTTAATGGAATTTCGCTTACTTCAAGTCTTTGTTTGTTTTGTTTCAGCTAAGAAATTGATATTAAAAGGCCTGTGAACGTGACTGTGTACTTTAAATATATAATTATCAGGTGAAAGCCTGGTTTACGAAAAATCAATGATTTTGACACGGATTGTCAAATTTTGCCCGAAATTTTATGGCCGCAACTGTACTTATACTTATTATAAGGATTTGCGAATCAATGTATAAATACATAATTTTGCGATTTTGGTAAAAAGGTCAGTTGTGCATACCAATTTTAATAAATTATATGAAATAGTAAATGTTTGATCTAAATTTACATTAAATAAGAATTGAAGTTTTCTATTTTGGATTTTGAGATATTAAGCTTTAAAGAAATACATTTCTAAAATTTTAAAAATTAACCTTTATTCCTAACTTTTATAATTAGATAAAAAGTAACAAAATCACAAATTTTTTTAGGCCTTATTTTTTACATCTCAACGTCTTTTAGATGCTGATAATTTGTAATTTTCACGTCATGGCCTACTCAAATTTTGGGAAAAAAATCGATTTTGGCAGCCATTTTGAAGTCAAATGACAAGTGTGATACATGGTTGAAAAGAGAAGTTTAAGGCGGATCAGGTAGGCTTAAAATATATACAGGGTGCTATTTAAAATTATAAATTTAGGGTTACTTCCGCTTAAACCGGAAGTGCAAAAATTAGTTTTATTTAGTTATTAAAATCGTGTCCTTATACTAGGTGCATCGTCTAAATTTCAAAAATTAATTCTAATAAAT
Source organism: Listronotus oregonensis (assembly GCA_019359885.1). NCBI lineage: Eukaryota > Metazoa > Arthropoda > Insecta > Coleoptera > Curculionidae > Listronotus > Listronotus oregonensis. The sequence goes on along the minus strand of JAHBCN010000843.1, from coordinate 65,080 downwards.
AAAAAGTTTTAGGCTTTTACATGTCCGCTGTGTCTCCCGGTATTTTGCGAGTTCTAATTAATCCCACTTGTTAGGAAATTTTTTTCTCGTCACAATTTTTCTCTACGATCCATACTTACAAAATTATGAACTAATACAGTAGAGAATTTTTATTTAATATTATTTTTTCACATTTTATCTATTTAACAAATGTTCCGGGTCTTTCTAAAAGGGACAATATCCCGATTCTTGTTATCTGCACCTTTTTAAAGCAACACAAACATGCCTACCACCTCGTACATAAAAACATGTTGTTTTTTAAATTAGGCTGTCTTTTAGCTATTTTTATAAAGGACATTTTGTTTAGAAAATTTTCAATTATCCGCGACAAGCTGTTACATTTTTTGTTTGTTAAATCAAACATAGCCCGATATATTTGAATTTTTGGATTTAAAAAGTAATATATTTTTTGCCCTTGCCTAAGTTGAATAGCTCCCACTAGAAACATAACACTGGTCCACAAAAAAAGTGTTGTGTGCTGGGTGTCGGACTAAGATTTTCTGGCGTTTTTTTTTCCGCTGGACACGAATCTGAAGTCAAAATTGGAAGTCAAACTGCAAAATGTCGAAAAAACTGAAAAAACCGATACGGTACATTTACCAGAAGAAACCTGCTAACACGGAATGTTTGGACTACGACTATATAAACTATAAAAGATACAAAAAATTTCATAGAACAAAAAATGAAGCTGTCTAAATTGGCTATATTAAAAGTTATATAAACATTTTTGATAAAATAAATAATAAAGAGATATAAACGAAAATGTAATTTTGATAAAACAATTTTAGTCCACAATAGGAGAAAAATATTTTTTTATTATTGTGATTTTGGGTTTTTTTTATTATTAAATATGTATTTTATTGATTTAAATCCCAAATCACTCAAAATTTGCAGAAAAAATCCAAAAATAAAAAAATAATAATTTTCAATTTTTTCCAAATACCTTGAAAAAATCCTGAAAATTTGGTTTTTTGATTATAACTCGAAAAATATTGCATTTAGACAAAAAGGTTATATAATTTCAATTAAAGGTCTCGTAAAAATACATAGTTTATATCAAATAAAATTTTGTCTATCTTTTATAGCTTTAAAAATATTCTCGTTTTAAATAAAAAAGGTTAATATCTGAAATTACCCTTTTCTCGATTTTTTGATGTTGGACCCCCAATTTTGACTTCAGATTCGTGTTCAGCGGAAAAAAATACGCCAGAAAATCTTAGTCTGGCAACCAGCACACACCACTTTTTTTGTGGACCTGTGTAATTTTTTAAACGTGAAAATATGTGGCTCTTTATTAGAATTATTCGTTTTTATTATTGTGATTTTGGATTTTTTTATTATTAAATACATGGTGTCTCAAAAGGTATGGTCCAAAGTTTGGGATCATGTAGATTGGATCAAAATAAGGTCACAACTTCATATAACTTTTTGCTGTATGCCTCTTCTTTATCGAGATATTAGCTCTAAAAGGTAACAATTGAAAATCGATTTTTTATTAATAACTTATGAACGGCTTGTACGATCTGGGATTTTTTTTGTTGATTAATTCTTGCTTGGAACTGCCTTGCAGTAACTGCTATAAACATGCCCAGAAACCATCGAAGATACCAGGTCCGGACTACCAAATTTGTAAAAAACTTCAAAATTTTTGCAGTGTTGCCATATTTAACATTTTGACCTTACTGGTAGATTCCCCTAAGTTTTCTATGGGAAAAAGGTATACTTTATCTTTATTGATAGGACCAGCGGTTTTCGCGTAAAATGCATTTAAAGTCATTAAGGTATACTCGAGGGCTCTCGATAAAATATACCCTGGGGCTCTAATAAGGTGTACTTAAGGAGTCCCTATAAATCTTTTCAGCTGAAAATTGACTTCTGGTAGTAGATTTTGACATAAGATTCATAGGGAGTCCTTAAGTACACCTTATTAGAGCCCCAGGGTATATCTTATCGAGAGCCCTCGAGTATACCTTAATGACTTTAAATGCATTTTACGCGAAAACCGCTGGTCCTATCAATAAAGATAAAGTATACCTTTTTCCATAGAAAACTCAGGGGAATCTACCAGTAAGGTCAAAATGTTAAATATTGCAACACTGCAAAAATTTTGAAGTTTTTTACAAATTTGATAGTCCGAACCTGGTATCTATGATGGTTTCGGGGCATGTTTATGCAGACATGTTTATGTTAATGCAAGACAGTTATTATCTAAAATTAATCAACAAAAAAAAATTAGATCGTACAAGCCGTTCAAAAGTTATTAATAAAAAATCGATTTTCAATTGTTACCTTTTAGAGCTAATATCTCGATAAAGAAGAGGCATACAGCAAAAAGTTATATGAAGTTGTGACCTTATTTTGATCCAATCTACATGATCCCAAACTTTGGACCAAACCTTTTGGGACACCCTGTATGTATTTTATTGATTTAAATACCAAATCACTTAAAATTTGCAGAAAAAATCCAAAAGTTAAAAAAAAAATAATTTTCAAATTTTTTCCAGGTGTATTATACTTTGAAAAAATCTTGAAAATTCGGTTTTTTGATAATAACTCGAAAAATATTGCATTTAGACAAAAAGGTTATATAATTTAAATTAAAGGTCTTGTAAAAATACATAGTTTGTATCCAATAAAGTTTTGTCTATCTTTTATAGCTTTAAAAATATTGATGTTTTAAATTTAAAAAAAATGGTTAATATTTGAAATAGCCCTTTTCTCGATTTTTTGATGTTTGACCCCCAATTTTGACTTCAGATTCGTGTTCCGCGGAAAAAAATACACCAAAAAATCTTAGTCTGGCAATCAGCACACACCACTTTTTTGTGGACCTGTGTAATTTTTTTAAATTAAACGTGAAAATATCTGGCTCTTTATGTGAATTATTTTTTGCAAGCAACTGTTGGTAAAATAAGAAGTGTATAAATGTGATGATATCTGTAAATATTATTTTGATTTTTTTTATCACCAACATTATGACAACTAAGATATTTTTATTCGGAAATGGATGTGTTTAAAATCTTTTTTACCTCTTGAATTTTTTATGGATGAGCCGTCTGGCCCATGATGCCGAGAGAACGCTAAACGGCTGCAATACTTTAAAAGAATGGAAACCAAAATGTACTTTAAATTATAAGACTTTTTTGTTATGTACACCAAATCGATTTACTTTTAAATGGAATTATTTAAGGTAATATTATAAAAAAGCATACTTATTCATTTTCTGGCGTTACTCACAGAGTTTTACCCCTCAGCTTGATTTTAGTCCAGGAAACGAACCATTCTCCCTCTCAATTTTTTCAAAAAGGATAAAATGGCTTGAAATTTTAACATAGGGAATAGTCCAAGGATCAAAATCTATATCATGCCGAAGGGCGCCTTTCCCTTGGGGTGGTTGCCAAACCATCACGGGGGTGGTATTTTTATATTTTGACCACAAAAATCGATAGAAAAATGATTTCTTAGCAAAAAATGTTCTATGCATTTTTTTGTAAAATGCATACATTTTGGAGTTATTCGCGATCGAGAGTTTTTCGTCGATAAAATCAACAATTCTAATCGGTTTTCAAATAACTCGTATGCATAACTAAGTATGCATTTTATCAAAAAATTGTAAATAACAAAATTGTAGCTGTAAAAAAAAACAAATAAAATGTTGTTTTTGTAATTGCTGTGGGACCAATACAAACCAAGTTGTGGTTTGTTAAATGTTAGCTGTTATTCATCAAACACAAAATATCAGATTTTCAAAGGCAAATAAGGCAAAATCTACGTATTTTTCGAGGACAACTAATAATACCTCTTTTGAATCATTTGTTATGATAAAAATAAGGTTAGACCAAAATTTTTTGAGTGCTATAATCTTCGAAAACAGCCCCCCAATTACCACCCTAATTAAAATGAGTCGTAGCCCCCTTTTTTAGTTCTCTTTATCTATGTATCATAAATACATTCTAAAATTATAACCGATTTAAATTGCTTCATTTAAAAGAATGGAGTAGCAAGTCAAAAACATATTTCAAAATTTTGATAAAAAATGACCTTTTCTTGAAAATAACTCGAAAACTAAGGGAGACAAGTAGAAATTACTTAGAAAATATTAAATTGTAGCTTTTTGAAGTACAAATATGTTGTTTTTTTATTTTTCTGTATGACGGAAATTAAGTGAGATATAAACGTTTTAAACGTGTGTGTGTAGATGAGCACTACCTTGTTTCAGCCCTTTAAACTCACCCCTTTAAAAAAATAATAGTTTTAAACAGTTTTAATATATGGGACCTTATAGCTCTTAAAAAAAATAACAACAAAATGATTTCTTAAAGAACTTTTTATCACAAAAACTAAAGGAGTTATGCTTAAAAAACCGATATTTTTGAGCATTTTAAAAGCGATACAAAATTAAATTAGTAATGTTTTCGATCATTTACATTTTTTAATTACAACTTAGTGACAATATGTTAATTTTTCTAGAGTAAACAATTTTGTTTTATTAAATCATAATAAGAGTTGATTTTCAAGGGTTAAAATATATTAAATAATGTTTCAAAGAATTAAATACTTATTTTTTAATTTACATGAGCCTAATTTTATGTGATTTAAGCTTTAATATAAAAGTTTTGAAGGTATTTGTAGTTTTCACCCCTAAAAAATAAAAAGCTACCTTCAGCATAATAAAGATTCTGAAAAGGAGGGTAAGTTAAGCTTAATTCTAAATTTTTATGTAAAACACTGTGATAATATATTACTTTTTTAAGGCAGATAATTTTTTTTAAGTCATAATAAGGGTTGATTTTTAAGGGTTGAGATATTTCAAATAATGTTTCAAAGAAACAACATACTACTTTTCAACTTATTTTAGTCAAATTTTACTTCTCTTAAGCTTTAATGTATAGTTTTATAGGTTTTAGCAACAAAGGATAGTTTTCACCACTAAAAAAGAAAGAGCGCCAATCGGCATAATATAGATTTTGAAAAGGAGAGTAAGTTAAGCTTAACCCCAAATTTTCATGCAAATCTATGTATTTTGAAAAAATTACCACGTTTTGCACTTTTTTTAGTTTTTTGAAATCCTTTTAACAAGACTCGACATATGCTTTTCCTTAAAAAGGTCCAAAAGGTTCGGAACATTATTTGTTAAATAAACAAAATGTAAAAAAATCGAAAAAAGCATTTTTTTTCTCCTTTAATCGCATATAACTTTTTAAGTATTGGTCGTAGAGAAACTGTTGGAAGAGAAAATTTTCATAATTATATTTCCTACAAAAAAGAATTATATAGAAACCATAAAATACATTACACAGCATTGCAAAATTACAATAAACTAAAAAAAAAGCGCTTTGGCGTAGTTTTTTAGACCCTTTCGATTTTTCTGAGGACCTCAATATTCACCAGAAATAGCGATGGAAAATTTCCTGAAATATACATATTTGGAAATATATATATTTGGAAATATAGAAATATAAATTACAAAACTTAAAAAACTAAACATTTAATAAAAGTTTATCATGGTTAACAAAGATTGTTTAAAACATTTTAAGACAAAAAACTGTTTTTGGTAGTAAATAAAATAAAAAAGGCGATGTTCTTAAATTATTTTACAGAAATATCTTTTTAAATTATGTTTTTTAATTCATATTTTAAAAAGTAGAAGTTTTAAGCATGGTAGATTTTTGTTATTAACTTTCTTTTAAGTGACGAAAAATCCGTAAATTAACACAGTAATTTGCCGTATTTTAGTAACAAAGCCTTATTTTGGTACTTAAAAAAAAAAATAATTTGTTTTTGGGTATCTGTCTTTATATTATAAAGTAGCTACATAAGAATAGTACTTTTATCGGTATTTATCCGCCTTACTAAAATAAATAATTTAAATGCCAAGAAAACATTTTCCTAAAATTAGAAAACTCCATTTAGTTAACATCTAATATTTAAGTTATCAAATATCCCACAAACTATTGATCTATTAAAAATTGTTTTATTTTTATTTTTAATTATCAACAACGTTTGCAATCTAACGAAATCTAGGGCAGCAAAGTCCAAAACACTGCGCTTGCAGGATCGCCCGGGTACTATAAATTCTACGGGCTCGCTTTATACCGACAGTACACCACAGTTTGTCATAGACTCAAGACAAGATGCGAGTCCAAATTACTCTAATTATCGGTGTTCTCTTTACCACTTCAGTTTTTTGTGCCGAGATAAGAGAAAAAAACAAAGATAGCAAGCTCGAAAACAGCAAAAATGTTAGTGAAAAGACCGATATAGTTGCCGCGGAAGCACCCGAACTGACCCGAACCAAGAAATCCGCCACCACAACAACATTTTGTGTAGAAATAAGACCAAGCGACTCCCATCAGAAGCCCTACCAGGTTTGCGAACCCGCGGCTTATCCAGCACCAGCAGCATCTTACGATGCCTCTTCTTCCTCTGCTGCTGCGGGATACCAGGCTGCTGCAAACTACCACCAAGCGGCTGCAGCACATGCTGCTGCGGCTGCTGCAGCACATGCAGCAGTGGCTGCTCCGACCAAGTCTTACTCAGCCCCAGCACCAGCTACTAAACCTTATGCCGCTGCCCACACTGGCTCTTCCTATTCTTCATACAGAAATGCGGAAGAAGATGATGATGAAGATAAGCCAATGCCAATAATGAGAGAAGCATCCGAAGAAGATATGGAGGAGGATGACTCCATGATGAGAAAAGCAGGTGGATATGGTGGTTATGGCGCTCCAAGCTACGGTGCTCCAGTTGCTTATGGTGGTGGCTACGGAGGTGCAGCTGCTAGTGCTTACGGAGGAGCTGCTCCAGCTTATGGATCTGCAGTTGGTTTTGTACCTGCCGAACCAAAAAAGAAGCACCATAGTGGTTTAGTCATCACTTGCCAACCTAATTTAGCTGGCTATGCCCATGGTCTTCCTGCACACGGTGGAGCCGGTTATGGTGCTGCTGGTGGATACGCCGCCTACAGATCTTCCAACGGGTATGCCAGACCTTACTCTTACGGATCTTATGCCAAACCATCTTACAAAGCTCCAGCTACTTATGGGCCTGCTCCAAGCTATGACGCTCCAGCTTACAAAGCACCATCATATCCTGCTCCTGCACCAGCCTACCCTGCGCCGGCACCAACCTACCCTGCTCCTGCACCAGCCTACGCTGCTCCAGCCTACAAAGCACCAACTCCTCCATCATACCCAGCTCCAAGTTATAGCGCTCCTGCTTACCCAGCACCATCTTACTCTGCACCTGCTCCAGCCTACAAAGCTCCAGCTTATCCAGCACCATCTTACTCGGCTCCTGCCCCAGCCTATAAGGCCCCCAGCTACGAAGCTCCAGCTTATAAGGCTCCTGCATACCCAGCACCATCTTACTCAGCGCCAGCTCCAGCTTACAAGGCTCCAAGTTACGAAGCTCCAGCCCCAGCATACAAAGCTCCAAGCTATGAAGCTCCTGCTTATAAGGCTCCAGCTTACCCAGCACCATCTTACTCAGCTCCAGCCCCAGCTTATAAGGCTCCTAGCTATGAAGCCCCAGCTTACAAGGCCCCAGCTTATCCAGCTCCAGCTCCAGCCTACAAGGCTCCAAGCTATGAAGCCCCAGCTTACAAGGCTCCAGCTTATCCAGCTCCATCTTACTCTGCCCCCGCGCCAAGCTACGAAGCTCCAGCCCCAGCTTACAAGGCTCCAAGCTACGAAGCTCCAGCATACAAAGCTCCAAGCTACGAAGCTCCTGCATACAAAACTCCAAGCTACGAAGCTCCTGCTTATAAGGCTCCAGCTTATAAGGCTCCTAGTTATGAAGCCCCAGCTTACAAGGCTCCAAGCTACGAAGCTCCAGCCCCAGCGTACAAAGCTCCAAGCTACGAAGCTCCTGCTTATAAGGCTCCAGCTTATCCAGCACCATCTTACTCAGCTCCAGCACCAGCTTATAAGGCTCCTAGCTATGAAGCCCCAGCTTACAAGGCCCCAGCTTATCCAGCTCCAGCTCCAGCCTACAAGGCTCCAAGCTATGAAGCCCCAGTTTAAAGCTCCACTATCAGCTCCAGCTTATCCAGCTCCAGCCAGTATACAGCCCGCATCCAGCATCCCAGTATCCAGCACCAGCAAGCACCTGCTCCAGCATATCCGGCACCTGCTCCAGCATATCCAGCACCTGCTCCAGCATACACGCCGCACCGCTACCTGCCCCAGCATACTCCCTGCACCGCTCCAGCCTTTGCTCAGCACCTGCTCCAGCACTACCACCCCGCTCAGCACCAGCCTACCCTGCCCCAGCACCAGCATACTCTGCTCCTAGCTACAAGGCTCCAGCTTACCCAGCACCTGCTCCAGCCTACAGCGCTCCCGCACCAAGCTACAAAGCTCCTGAAACATATGCTGCCCCTGCTCCTAGCTATGGCTACAGAGCTGCTGATGAGGAGATTAAAGAAGATAAAGTAGAATCAAATGATAAAGTAGTCGTAATGAATAAAGAAGAACACACAAAGAAAAAGATGGAAGAAGTCACCAAAGAACGTGCCGTGGAGAACAAAGTAGACGCCAAAGTTGAAGATGCAGTAGTTAAGACAAATGAAGACAAAGTTGAGAAAGTAGATGAAGAAAAAGTTGGTTCCATCCAACAAGACATGAGAGAAGTCGAAGACCACAAACAAGGCTGGACCCAAGGCATGAGGGAAGCTGATGACAAACAGGGTTGGACTCAAACCATGCGTGAAGCTGGAGACGGTAAACCACAAGGTTGGACCACAGACATGAGAACTGTCGAAGACCATAAACAAGGATGGACCCAAGGAATGAGAGAAGCTGATGACAAGGCCCAGGGATGGAAACCAGAAATGAGAACAGCCGAAGAAGAATTAATTGAGAATGAGCTTGAATAAACTTTCATAAAACACAACGTGCAAAAGTTCTGGGTCCAGCTGAAGAAGATTCAGTCATGTACAGAACTACCCAAGATGAAATATGCATGATATAAATTGTAGATAGTTTTTGTATTTTTGTATGTTTGTTACCTAAAATTTGAATTTTTAATAAAATTACTTAAAAATATTAGCCTGTTTCATTAATAGTCACCAACTTTAAGAAAAATGAGCAATTAACATCAAGATGGCACCACTGTTGCCATTTTGTAAAAAGCTGAATACTTTTTGTAAAAATAAAAATCTAGTTTAATGAAAGGGATAGTTATTTAATAGTTTGGATTTTCGGTATGACTATAAACTTTTAAGGTAGACACATATTTAACACAGTTTTCTTACAGTTTTGCCATAAAATAATGCAAGATCTTTAAAGAAAAAAATATAAGAGGGCCACAAAACAGAAAAAATCACTTAGATATATAATTTAAATTTAAAAAAAATGTTTGCAGGTGTAACTAAATATTTAAAAAATCCAATAAGTTTAAAACATTTATGAGCTTTTCATGTTTTTTTTTCATTATTAAGTTTCTTTGAAGATACTTAAAAGTATAACGTATTTAAAAAATAACAAGTAAGCAACTAAAGGTAACTAGGGTATTTTAAAAACAAATATGCTTGAAAGGTCATTGTGGCACCTTTCTAAAAAAAAATTAGGAAAGGATTTACGGTAATATCAATAACTTTTAACAATAATTAACTTTTGCTAAAATTTTTATGTAGAGATCAATGGGGATATATACCAATTAATATTTAGTTCTAGACTCATCAAGATATCGACGAGTGAAATGTTTAATTCATTTACACACATTTTTTAAAAAGATTATAAAAAAATATTGTTTATTAATTATTTTATTTTCCTGAGATTATGTTATTTACGTTATTTTGCTTTTCTCCAGAAAATAGAAAATGTATATACTTATTTTAAACTCTATGAAAACAAAAATGTTTTTTTACATTGTGGATTATCTATTTACAACATAAGAAAACACTATTATTTAAAAAAAATTAAAATAAGTATATATATTTTCTGGAAAAGCCAAATAATCTTTCTAAAAAAACAAATATCCATCCCACGTTTAGGTATATTCTTCTTATCCCTAAATAAATAAATAAAAATTAAGATAATTCCGAAATCAAAATAAAAAGTTAACCAATTGGTCATTTAAGGTGCCGAATAAACATAACTAAAAGTAAGTAATAAAGTAATATTTCAAAAGAGTTACCTTGTTAAAAAATTTCCCATATAGAATTGATTTTCACTATTTCTTTAATAGAAATTTCGAAAACAGGATTTTTGCAATAACATTGGCGTTTTTAACGGTAGTTAACCGTCATACTTCAAAAAAGTTGACACTGGCATAAACATATTTTTTACATGTGCGCGACTTTGCGATAACTTTTTTTAAATTAAACTTAACTAAAACGCGACAAAATGATCTACGTTTGAATACGCGCAATCGACTTTGTTTTTTTTCCTAACGTATATAACCGCCGTTAATAACGTAGAATTTTCGGTAGTTCGCCTGAATTCGATGTGTGCCGGCACGCGGTTTAACATACAGGGTGTCTGTAATAGTGGTCTAAGAGCTGGAACCGAAAAATCATCGTCATCAGTAATATGGAATTTCTTCCGTAAAACATGTTCATTTAGTATTGTTAATTATGTACCCGCGCAGGCTGACAACCTATTGGATACAGGGGGTAGCAACAAGGGGTGAAAGTGGAAAATTTTTGGGGAAAAAATCGTTATCGAAAATACGCTTCAAAATTTTCCCAGGTGAAGGTCTTAACCCCCTTAGCTGAAATCCCAAGGGGCTGAAAGCTAGGTGAATACAAAAGGGGTGACGGATAAGGGTAAACATTTAGGCAAAAAATCGTCATCGATCATATGTCAGCCATTTTGACAACTTAAAGTTGATGGGCAATTTTTGGGTCCATTTTAAGAAGAAAACTTTATATTAACCTATGTCCTAAACGTCCTAAGTTTTAAGATACAAGGTGGTAAAATTTTAAAAATAAATCATTTATTATTAATATCAGTAATACCACTATAGATACTTTAATAAAATTTGGCATACATGTACCATGTATCAAGAGGCATTTTAAGTGTACTATATGTTTTTTATTTTCGCCACTGACGTTCTACATATTAGTGGTACGTCACTGATTTCTCTTAAAATAGAAAATATTTTTGAAATCCCCAATCATTTATAAGCAAAGTTGATCACTTGATTTTTTTCAATCCGATGCACGGTTTTCGCTTAAAAAAAAATTAAAACCATTTCTCTGCATGATCATAAATCATAACAACATCGGTAAACAATATCACCATGAAGAGAAATATCTAGAGGTAAAAACCGTGCGTCGGACTAAAAAAAATACGAGCAGATTTAATCTCCTGAATTTTTAGTCTGACGCACGGTTTTCACCTAAAAAAATTAAATCTAGATATTTCTCTGCATGGTGATATTGTTTACCGATATTGTTATGATTTATGATCATGCAGAGAAATGGTTTTTATTTTTTTAAGCGAAAACCCCTGCATCGGATTGAAAAAAATCAAGTGATCAACTTTGCTTATAAATGATTGGGGATTTCAAAAATATTTTTTATTTTATGAGAAATCAGTAACGTACCATTAATATCTGCCAAAATAGACAGTCAAATTCCGTACGAACGCCACTGAAATAAAAAAAATGTAGTACACTAAAAAAAGCCTCTTGATACATGGTACATGTATGCCAAATTTTATTAAAATATCTATAGTGATATTACTGATATTAATAATAAATGATTTATTTTTAAAAATTTTACCACCTTGTATCAAAAATAGGACGTTTAGGACATAGGTTCATATTATAAAGTTTTCATCTTAAAATGGACCAATTGCCAACAACTAAGTTGTCAAAAGAATATTACGATAGATTTTTCTAATTTCCTCTTACTATCACCTTGATCACACTGTCAACCTTGGGTTTCAGCTAAGGTTAAGACCTTCACTGAAAATTTTGAAGCATATTTTCGATGACATTTTTTGCCAATTTTCACTTTACCCTGCTCCCCTGTATCCAATCGGTTGTCAGCCTGCGCGGGTATATAATTAACAAAACTAAATGAACATGTTTTACGGAAGAAACTCCACATTACGGATGACGATGATTTTTCGGCTCCAGCTCTCCGACTATGGGTCTTTACAAAAACCTACCACATATTCTTCAGACCCAAGTTAGCCGATTTAAGTAAACTTATCTTGGTACAAAGTTGCTTAGTTAGGGCGCTAGACGGCGCCGAAATGACAATTTTAAAATCGTTTTTCTGAATTAATTTAAAAACTGCTTATGCTATTTTGCCGAAATTTGGTACGTTGGCCTGGCTTTATGGGGCCAGAAAAAACTATGTCACAATTGTGATTAATATCAATCCATGGGAGTAGAACCTGAGTTTTTTATTAAATGCTTGTTTCAGATTTCTACGTTTATGGAACAAGATCGGTTTAAGTACTACATATTAATAAACTTATTTGCTACAAAAAAAGTACTATTGATAAGACTTGATTTTTCTAACGGTTTTCGACAAATTTGCATTTTTAAAATTTGCGGTAGTTTTTACCAAAAACTCAAGTGACAGGATGTCTCTAAAAGGATTTTAAAAAAGCTCTTTTCATATTCCTTAGAATAAAATTAGCCAAGTGAAGCAAACTTATCTTGGTACAAAGTTGCTTAGACGGCGCTGAAAACTATTTAAAGATTGTCACTCTAGCGCCGTCTAGTGCCCAAACCAAGCAACTTTGTGCTAAGATAAGTTTGCTTAACTGGGCTAATTTCGGTCTAAGAAATATGTAATGAGCTTTTTTAGAGATATCCTGTCACTTGATTTTTTTTGGTAAAAACAGCTGCAAATTTTTAAAATGCAATTCTCAGAAACCTTTAAAGGAATCGAGTTTGATTAAGAGTACAGGGTCTTTGATTATATTTACGTGGCTTCTGGAGCCTTTATTTTTGAAGACAGAATAAAATGTTTTATATAAAAATTGTAGGATTTTTTCCATATTATCTTTTGAAATTTTCAGTTAAAAAATATTGCAATAAAAAATGGAAAAATATAGGCATCTTCAACTTTTTTAAATGAAACACCCTGTATATTATGCGCTACAACGAAAGATCTTTTTTTCTGATTTTAAATATATATACATTGATGATATTTGGATACACCATTTTTGAGATATTCTAGGTTAAATTATTAATAAATTACAAAAAAGTTTTATATTAGTATCAAGGAAGCCATGGAAACAATAGAATTGTTATGTTGCTGAATTTGGTAAGGGTTTTCTCTGGACCCATAATGTTTATTTTTGTGATTAAAAATTCCTGCTAAAGTAAAGAAAGACTTTTCGGTGAATAGAATTTTATTTAAAAACTTCGGATCCTGCTGCATAAACCTAGCTATTTCCGATGCATAGTTAGGTCGGTCCTGCATGTTTTGTTCAGGAAGGTTCTGAACGGACATAAATTTATAAGGATAAAATTTGTAAAATTTTAAGGTCAAATAAATTTTATAATCTGTTTTATTAAGTTTAGATGGCGCATCCGAGATTGATATTTTAGGATTTTCTAAAATTATTAAAAGTAGTTAATGCAAGTCCAATAGAAAAAGTATAATAATTATCCTGAAAAAACGAGGATATCCAAAACCTTGTTTTCATGTCGTGCTGCGGTCCTTTTCTTCATTTTAAAGCTTTTTCGTTCAATAAACTTTCTTATTATGTATTTAATAGTATCTATAGATGGTACCCGTTATTAAGGATATAATAAGTAATATTCCCTTTGCACTCTCGTCACATTATTATTGTTACCATAAAAAAATACGCATAATGGAGATATTTTGTTCTTCTGAATAGCCCATCGACAAAAAAGCAATAAAAACTACTTTTAATAGTTGAAATGATAAATTTCAACTTTTTACAATATCAATACGTCAAATTTATTAAAACAATTTTATTGTTTTCATAGCTTTCTTGATACTAATATAATTTTTATTTCAATTTATTTATATTTTAGGCTTAAATATCTCAAAAATGGTTCATCCAAATATCATCAATGTATATATATTTGAAATCAGAAAAAAAAGATCTTTTATTGTAGCGCGTATAATATACAGAGTGTTCCATTTAAAAAAGTTGAAGTTGCCTATATTTTTCCATTTTTTTATTGCAATATTTTTTTACTGATAATTTCAAAAGATAATATGGAAACAAACCTACAACTTTTATATAAAACATTTTTTTCTGTCTTTAAAAATAAAGGCTCCAGAAGCCACGTAAATATAATCAAAGACCCTGTACCTTCTTTGTAGCAAATAAGTTGGTTAATCTAAATTTTGTACCCAAGCCTCTCTTGTTCCATTGGTGTAGAAATCTGAAACAAGCATTTACTAAAAAACCCAGGTTCTACACCCATGGACTGATATTAATCATAATTGTGACATGGCATTTTTGGCCTCATAAAGCCAGGCAACGCACCACATTTCGGCAAAATAGTATGAGCACTTTTTAAATTAATCCAGAAAAACGATTTTAAAATTGTCACTTCAGCGCCGCTTAGCGCCCAAACTAAGCAACTTTGTACTAAGGTTAGTTTACTTAAATCGACTAATTTTCGTCTGAAGAATATGTGGTAGGTTTTTGTAAAGACCTTTTACAGACACCACGTATAAAGGTCATACTTATATCTACTATTTTGCTGCAAATGCGAGTATGTAGATTACAATGGGTTGAAATACAAATCTTAAAATTATCTAAAAAAGATTTTTTAGCAAAGCTGATACCAGAACTGGGATGGATCATTTAAAAAAAAAGGAATCGATTTATGGATCCGGATGCTCTAAAGGAATTGAATCAGCAATACAAATCACGATTCCTTTTTCAATGAAAAAAGGATCGAATCTAGGAAATCGATTCCTATTTAGCGGATCACGAATCTGAATCATCTTTAGTTTTTATACTTACAAATGGTAACTACGATATGAATAATACTACATAATTCAAATAATAAATCAAGCGCCAAAGATTTTAGTATGGTAGGTAGGTTTAAAGTGAGTGGGTATAACAACCTTCCACCGCGAGCGATCGGTCTATTGTGGCTCACACCTTTTTATATTTCTCCCACCAGATCCAGACTCCTAATAAATCTGGTGATCCAGTTGGGAGAGAGATCTTTCACCTCCCCCGGCAACAAGGTGTCATTGCCGAGGATTGCGAATCTTAGTCGTGCCATTGCTGGACACGAACACAGTATGTGTTCTGCCGATTTCGGCATTCGGCGTCTTCCGCTAGGCCGATCTTGTGGTATTTTAGTCTGCAGTGTCCCGTGTACAGTCCCACTAGAGTTTTAAGGTGTACCCTTGATTGCTCCAGTAGTTTGACAGTACATTGTTGGTTCGGTGGGCTTAAGAAGGCCTTCGAGTGTCTGAGACCAGGAAGTCCATGCCAGTACCAAAGATTTTCTCTTTGTGTCCAAGCTGATATGAACTGCTTGGCCGTTCCATAAGATATACCGATGACCGGTTCCGGCCCTGTGAATTTTGTCTCCGCCCCCTTTTGGCAAGGAGGTCTGCGGATTCATTACCCTCTAGGCCGGTGTGTCCAGGTATCCACAGTAGTGTAACCTTATTGTTTTGACCCAGTTTGGTCAGCGCATCCTTGCAATTCCAGACGGTTTTCGAATTGCACCGGCTGGATTCAAGAGCCTTAAGAGCTGCTTGACTATCGGAGAATATTTTAATTGTCTTAGGTGTGCAGTGCCGATCAACCAGCGACACATCTCTAAGCAAATACCTCCGCTTGAAATATGGTTGCGAGAGTGCCCAGGCTAAAGGAAAACTCTGCCCTCGGCCTCTGTCCATATTCCAGCTCCAAAACGTCCTTGGTTTTGGAGCCATCGGTGTACCAACAGATGTCAGTCCGGAGCAGGTCGGTCGTTTTTCGACTCCAGTTCTCCTTTTGTGGGTAGACTACACTGTAGGGCCGGTTGTAATTGGTTGCTGTAGGCATTATGTCTGAGGGCATTCCCAGTCTGTCACAGATCAGGACATTTCTGAGGAGACTGGTGCTCTCCATATGACACGCCTGCGGAGTCCAGCCGCGAAATATAATTTTAACCTCATTTTGAAGTACTGTAACTCTTAGCCAAATTAGTTTTTGGTAAATATTCTTCAAATTTGATTATGTTATTTCTGGGATCAACATGAAATCACCCTTAAATGAACATTTTTTTAAACTGTATTCCAAGTAGTTACAAGTACCGTTTAATAATTTCTCTGCTTGTGAAATACAAAAAGGTATTAAAATTTTAAATTCATTTTTGTGACACCCTGAATAGTAATAATAAAATATCCCATTTAAAAGTCCCTCAGGGTTATCTTAAGAATAACATATTAAAAAATTATGAAGATCGAGAAATCCAAAACTTTTAGGATAAATGCAAGTAAAATTTATGCCCGTTTTTGGATACCACACTCTACGGTTACAAAAAAAATGTTTCATTTAAATGTTGTTTTTCTGGACTTCTAAAAAAACATATTTTAGTTAAAAATCACGTTATGTGTGTTTCCTTGTTAAAAGATTTTAGTAGGCAGATGTCTTAAAATTCTTCATTTTTATTTCCGAAAATCAATGTGATGCTGATTAAGAATCTTAGCTAAAAATTTGGAAATTTAAAATGGTGGATTTTGGCATTTATAAACCTATTTGCCTCAGATTCAGAATATAAGGGTTTTTAAAGGTCCTAGATGAAAATCTGGAAACTAATAATCTTAGGTCAAAAAATGGAAATTTGAAATGGCGGATTTTGGCATTTATTAATGATTTGACTCAAATTAGAAATATAAGGAATCGATTCCTTTTGGGAATCGGATCCTTCCAAAAAGGAATTGATTCCGGATCACTTAAAAATAACAAATAAATAAATAACCTAATAATAAACTGCCTTTTATTTTACGAGACACCCACGGTACGAACAGGTCGCAAGTTTTCATGGTCTATTTTTTTTTAATTTTAACAAACGGCAATATTAAATTTGTCAATATAATAGTAATGGTTTGCCAAAGGGTATTGTTTTTTTTAAATACAATAATAAAGAAAGTTGCCATTTAAAATGGAAAAATTATTAATCATTTTAGCAAATAAAATCATTCTGCAGAAATGATATATTATTACACAATACAAACTTTTTTTTAGTGTAAGTAATTTTGACTTACCACTCAAATTATTTATTAAAATAAAATAAAGGTGCTTATTTACAACTGGTTTATTGACAATAAAATGACTGAAAGTTATTTGTATTTTCCTAGAGATAATTTTACAAAATTTTCAAATACACTACATAAAATTAAATCGAAAATTATTTAGGTAAGCTTTGTATGTCCATACCAAATATTAATTTTAGCAATGTGGTTATAACTTACACAAAAAAAATCAATTTTTTTCGAAAAATATTTTTTGACGTTCAATTAAAAATATTTTTTTGAAAATACAATTCCACTATCTATATCTAAACAAGAATCGTCAGATTAAAACGTCTTCTTTTTAATCACTTTCTAACTTATAAAAAACAAATACCTTATAATTAAAAAAAAAACTATTATTAAAAACACCCTATTCTAAACCATACAACTTTAAGGTTCTATCCATGGAAGTAGAAGCAATGAACCTAGCATGCTTTCCAAATCTTACTCCAGTCGCTGTTGCAGTGTGGTCATTAAAGATTTTTAATTCTTGCCACTGCTTACACAAGTATATTCTGCAAAAAACATATTTAAGTAATCGAAAAATACCATTTACGCGGTGTAAACAAAACAAGTGAAAAAAATCAAAATTTCCATAATAAACAGGTCTGATTCAAGTTTTACAACCTAAATAAGACAAATTATTTTGATTATTTTTTAATGTAATTTCTTACCTGACATCAGTTCCAGCTACAGCTAGATAAGTACCACTCTGATCAAAGCACAGGTCTCTAATTTGATAACCCTCGTCAAATTGTAGAGTCTTGAAGTTCTTTAGCTTACGCAAATCCCATAGTTTGACACAAGCATCGTCAGCCGCAGTAGCCAAATAATATCCGTTTTCAGAAAAGGAAATAGTAGTGATGGCACCAGAATGACCTAAAAAAGAAAAAAACAATTAAAAATTTTAGTGAGCAGAAGACTAGCTAACCTAAATTAAACAGATCTAGATTGATTGGTGGGTTTTGATTTATAAGCTCATACTGTGTACTGCAGCATATAGCTTTTTATGCTCTCAGTTTCTTGTTAGAAAAACCTACTTTCCCTAACTACGTCTTGCTAAGGTTACATAAAACAGTTATTTACTACCGTAGTAGACGCAGCCTCTAGGGCTTTTTGTGTCTAATCTTGCATTATCTTTAAACCAATCTTTCCATTAGTCTTGTTCCTTCTACAATTCTGTATAACCCCGAGACTGGTTGGTTCGTATATTCCTGGGGCTCCTTTCCGGTTGCCCAAATAATGCCTGTCTTTTGTGAATCAATGCTACACATTCCCACAGGATATGGTAGGCTGTTTCTTCCCCCTCGTCGCACATTCTGCAACTTGGGTCCCCATTGTATAAGCCTATCTTGTGTAGGTGTCCTCTTAGGTTATCGTGCCCTGTTAGCAGCCCTACTGTTATGCGTCTTTTTCTACTTTGTCTGAGCAGTTTTTACTTCTTTCTTTTGGATGGGCCCCTTATGAAGCTTTTTTATGTCTTATTTTACTAAGGTTCCCCCAGTATTCCTCGTGTTTGTTTCAATCCATTCCCTGATTTGCCCTCGTGCTGTGGTTTTGGTCACTTCAAGAGCAGGTTTTTGTCCAAAGTATGGTGTGGATGATCCCTGTCTGGCTAGCTCATCGGCTATTTCATTGCCTTTTATTCCCGAATGTCCTGGTACCCACAGGAGAGTCACCCTGTTGCGTTCTCCCAGGACTTTCAGCTCTTTTTGGCATTCCCATATCAACTTGGACGTCATGTTGGGGTTTACTAGTGCCTCTAGTGAGCATCACTATTAACTTTAAAAATTTGTTTTAACCATTAAAAAAATTGGCTTTAGAATTTTATCTGGTTTAAAAATAAGAAAATCACAAAAAATCCTGGACCTATTTAACAACCCTTTTGATTTTGATATCTAAACAAATTTTTTAAATTGTTACCAGTCATAGAAAATTTTAAAACAAAAAAATAATAAAGAAGTAAACAAAAAAAAGGAAAAAATAGTTTTTAAAAATTTTATTTTTTTTTTTAAAATTTTGTTAAAACATTTGGGGGTAATAAAAAATTAAAAATTTTTAATTTTTATTGCTTAAAAATCATCCCATGAATAACCCAATAAAAGTTTTGAAATAAAATTAATAATTTAAACTTATAATGGGTTGCCAATATTTTTAAATAAGTTTATTTTCTGTTTTAATATAATTTCATAAAAATAATTATTTTATTATAATACTTAAAAACAAATTGATTTTATAAAAAATTATTTTTTTTATCATTTTATATTTTTTGTTGCTATTATTGCAAGAGTAGACTAGCTCTTCATAATAATATATAAAAAAGTATAATTTTCAAAAATAATATATAAATATCTTTATTCTGCAGAAAAGCATATATATTTTTTGAACTCCTTTAACGTTGTAGTTTCTTTTTATAGTACATAGTCAATAGCATGATGCTACTTTCCACATTGAAAAAATATCACCATCATGGTGTTCCTGAATGCAGATAATTTTGACTGCAGCAAAGTTACTCCAACACAGTTTTAGGGGTTGAAAGTGAAAATTTTCGTAAGTAGTGAAATGTGATTGCTAGTAATAATTAAATAGATAAGAATATATTTTTTGATATGTTTTAAACCTTTAAAAAACATTTTAGAGGTAAAATTAACAAATAAATGTTGGTGACTGTTTAGTAAACTATTAGAAACATAATAATTTTTGTTTTTTGCTTGATGTAATTTATTAAAAAATTTAATATTATGCTAAACATAAATTAGGCTATGCATAAAGTAGAATTCATTGAAGTTTGATTAAAAGATTAAACAACTAACATTTTTACTAAGGCATATATTTAAGATAACATAAAAAAAAGTATTAATTTACCAGTAAAGTTGGCTACATTGCTCTGTTCTTTCAAATCCCAAATCTTAACTTGAGAGTCAGCAGTACCAGTTCCAAAAATCAAACCGTCAGGATGAAGTTGAGCCGTCGTCAAAGGAATATTAGTGTTATCGGTAACTAAAAAAAAAAGAAAAGAAATAACTATACAAAAACACAACCCTTGTATTTATTAGATATACACTATTTTCTATGAAAATAGTTAATATACAGAAATAGGTAACAAATAAATGCATATTTAAGGTTTAGTTTTTTTTTCTGTTTGTTCAGTCGCCACTGTAAATGGTGCTTCTAACCATTGCAACATTAAAATCGACCGATTTTTCCAAATCTAGCAGACGACATAATTATAAAGTACCATTTTTTTGATAAACTTTACAAGAGCTCATTTTTTAAACTGTTTTGTGTATGGATTTATTTCTATTAAACTAAGATTATAACACCTTTGATTAAATGTCTTTATATATTAATAGGAAAAAAAGTAATCAAATATTTTCATATAATTCATGCACACCTACCTTTAGTCAATAATCTTCCAGTATTAATATCAGAAAATGCCCAATGTTGGTCCTCAGATGTTGACAAGACATAATCGCCAGTAGGGTGAAGTGATAGTCCCGTAACGGGTCCATCATGACAACGTAGAAGCAGAGTAGTTTGAGATGTGGGAACGTGCCAAACGCGAATTGTTGAATCGGGAGAAGCTAAAAAATCAAATTTGTTAAAAGCAACTAAAATGATGCTATAGAAGAAATAAAACAAAAATCAATGGTGTATTAATTACAACTAAAAAAAAATACCATGGGTAACTATTTACCATTAAAGCAATGTGTGATGTCTAAATAAATTATAGTAATTAAATAATAATGTAATAATAAAAGCAAAAAACGGAAAACCTATTAATAGTTCTAAATGACTAACAATAATTTCATTTATAAAATAGAATAAATAACTTTGTTACTATGATCTAAAAGGCTAAACCAAGCGAATAGATGGAAATATAAACTATTTTATTTAGTCTCATGTCTCTTTTTTATGTTTATGTAGTTGTATAAAATAAATGAAAACCGAAAGTTTTATTTAAATATATGTATATAATGTTGAAAGGCTAATATGTCTGACAAATCTAGCAATGTTGCAAAAACAGGTGTTTAGGCCGCCTCAAGGAATAAATTTAATTATACGAGTTTTTGAAGGCTTCAATAGCTCCTTAAATGATAAAAATTGCTGTCCATGAATTTTTTTGTTTCACATTTGGAAACAAAAAAAGTCAATAGCCAATAAATTATGTGCATTTGGGCAAAATTTAACGTTTTTCTCCTTTTAATAATCTTTTGTCTGACATGCTGTGTATGCGCTGGCATTGTCGTTATGGAGAACAATGCGACGTTTTATTTGAATGAAGCGATTCTATGCATTTTTGTTGAGTTAGGCCTTTCCTAATATAATAAAAAATATGCAATAAAACCTTTATGTCAAAGTTCAAGAATACATTATACAGTGATGACACATTTAAGCCGTACCAACTAGTGGTAGTTTGCAAAAACTTAAAAGGCGACCCTTGTATTTATTTCTTTGCCCAGGAAAGATTTTTGTCACAAGAATAAATATTATATATATTTTTGCGTTACTGGAGGGAACCTTTGGGGCCAGCAACAGGCGCCAATTTGCTCTGTTGCCATGATGGTGTTTTTGTTTGAAATTCTCAAAATGTATAAATATTATACTGTTTTAAGGTAAACTACCATATTTTAGATAGCAAACAAAAATGGTAAAACTAGTGGTGGTTCAAAAAAAGCAAATAAATTTTTCTACAATTTAGGTGTATACAGGGTCTTTGATTATATTTACGTGGCTTCTGAGCCTTTTTTTTTAAAGAAGAAAAAAATGTTTTATATAAAAATTGTAGGATTTTTTTCATTATTATCTTTGAAAATTATCAGTAAAAAAATATCGCAATAAAAAATGGAAAAATATAGGCAACTTCAACTTTTAAAAGGAAACTGTATATTATGCGCTACAATAAAAGATCTTTTTCTGATTTCAAATATATATACATTGATGGTATTTGGGTGAACCATTTTTGAGATATTTGCTTAAAAATATAAATAAATTGAAAAAAAAAACATATTATTAGTATCAAGTAGGGCATTCAATCCCGAAGGAATTTGCAATCCCGGGATTTCGGATCATTAATTTTAATCCGATCCGGATTGATCTCGGGATTCCACCAAAATTAATTATGTGGAAATATTTTTTTCTATAAATAACTAAGTAACACCTTTCATTAATTTTTTTTTAGGTAACAACATAACACATAACATAACCAAATACAAAATGAAAACGTCGTATCTTATCCTAGTTTTAAAGGAACAACAAAATTATTAAAGTTTAGAAAAAAATTTTTCAAAAAAAAAAAAACCGTTTAAAAAAATTTGTTTTAAAAATCTCAAGAAAACGAGTTGATCTAGTGTGTTGTCACTAAACGCCCTTTATTTTATTGCATAAGATACGAGCTATTGAAAGGTCCTTTCGGATGACGCTGGTAGGAGGAATCGTCATTAACATATCATATGCCAACTGCAAAAAAAAACCCGTTCAGAACTGTTTTCAAAGAATTCCATTTCCTGGAATAAAATGTATATGTTCATTTATGATATTTCTTTTGAGGTTTTGAACATGTACTTTTTCCAGAGCATCTCTCAATTTTTCTTTAACAACCTTTTTCCACACCCCTTTTTAATTAAATCGGCAAGGCACGTCATCTTCACCTTTATTCGCTTCTTCAAGCGAATCAACATTTTCCACCTTGGAGATGAACTAGAATAGTTTACATATTTTTAGTATTTTGAATATTTTTGTTCAATTTTCTTCTTGTTGGAATTTCACAATCATTGCCGCAAGTACAGGATTGTCCCCTGACAGCGTGATTGTACTATTTTAAAGCATTTTTTGTACAATATAAAAATATAATAAGAAAATTAACCCCGCAAATCCTGGGACCAGTGGACAATAATCCCGGATTGGGGCTGAAAATTAGGCGGAATCCCGGGATTGAATCCCCTAGTATCAAGAAAGCTATGAAAACAATAAAATTGTTTTAAAAAATTTGATATATTGATATTGAAAAAAGTTGAAGTTTATTATTTTAACTAGGATTAAAAGTAATTTTAATTGCTTTTTTGTCGATGGGCTATTAGAAGATAAAAAAAAGCTATTGTGCGTTTTTTTTGGTAACAAAAAATGTGACGACAGTGCAAGGAATATTACTTATTATACCCTTTTAACAACGGGTACCATCTATAGATACTATTAAATAATAGTAAAAAAGTTTATTGAACAAAAAAGTTTTTAAAATAAAGAAAAGGACTGCAGCACGAAATGAAAACAAAGTTTTGGATACCCTTTGTTTTTTTAGAATAATTATTATACTTTTTCTTTTGGGACTAGACTAGCTACTTTTAATAATTTTAAAAAATCCTGAAATATTAATCCCGGATGCTGTATCTGAACTTAATAAAACAAATTATAAATTTTTTTAACCTTAAAATTTTACAAATTTTATCCTTATAAATTTATGCCGGTTCAGAATCTTTATGAACAAAACATGCAGGACGATCTAAGTATGCTTTGGGAAAATAGCTAGGTGTTGTGATTCACATCACATAACAAAAATTATTTCCTAAAGTTAGTTAACCAGCGTCTGGGGTCCACGCAAGTACCCTAAGCCGCCCAGTTAGACGCCACCAAATTCTTCCCTTGGCGCGAAGCAGCCACACCAGCGATAGAAGACGAAGACACTTGAAGTGCGGCATTCCAGGGGGCAAACACGCTCAAAAAGAGACATTAAATAATCTGTATTTTATAACAATTTTAAAATATTATTTTGTCAAATAATAAAGTTTGGGAAATTTTAAAAATTTTACATTTTACACAAACATGGTCCTTCGTTGCCTGATGGAAAACTAAGAAATACCAGCCGTAATTAAACAAAATTGCTGTTACCACCTGACATTTTGGCGTTGCTGTACCCCCTACCTATTGTGACGAGCGAAAGGAATTTAGGCATGTCAGTGCGTTCCATATTGTTTTGCGCTTTAACTTTTTCCCAAATTTTTTTTCCCACTAAGTTTTTTTTTGACAACATTTATTTTATAATTTAAAAAAAATTATTACCTCTTATAATAAAAATACATTTTATCGTGTTTAATACACATTACGGGTTTAATGGTATTTTTATTGATTAATTATCATTTTACTACACTGGGTGTATTTTTGACAGGTTTTTATACCTTTTTTTTACACATTCAAACTCAAAAATAAACTTTGATTTTCTACGACACGATTTAACAACTTTACATTCTTATCCAGACATTTCAAGGTAAAAGCTTAGTTGGGTTTTACCCAAAGTTTATACAGACATACATAAATTAAACTTTGTTATTTGTGACAATTTTAAACGTTCTTATAGAATTTGATACTCATTTTAGTACACATACTTTATTGGTTAGTTTCACTTTTCTACTTATAATTTATTGTTTTTCGACATGTCTGATGCTAATAAAGTTGCCCGTACAAGTGCTAAGAGCACGCTTACACGTTTTATAAAACCCTTTTAATGAACATACTGAAATGTAAATATTGACGATTTAAAACGCGTTTACAGAAAGTAGAAGAACTTTTAGAAATATTTAACGAGGCTCAACTTAAAATTGAAACTGCTGATCCTGGGGTGCGAGGGGAAAAATTTTGAAAAGTACATTTTCGAAAGACAAAATTTCAAAAATAGATATTTTCAAATAATATCAGATGTGAAAGATTTTATTATTTCAAGACACCCTTTTTTGCCTCCCCTCGCAACAATGGTGATAGTGTTTCAAATAATTCAAACACAAGTATTAACAAAAAAAATGTTACACTGCCCTCACTAAAGTTACCATCTTTCGACGGGTCATTTGACCAATGGTTATTTTAAAATAGCTTTCGATCTATCATACATGATAATACTGGGGCTAAGCCCCGGGGTTTAGAAATTTCATTTTTTGCGCTTTTTTCGCTACAGGGTCCGCCGCGGATTTAATTAAATCTCTTCAAATTTGTAACGATAACTATAACTTAGCCTGGGAAATTTTCTAACTGAACGCTTTTGAAAATGAACAACTTTTAATTAATTTTCACATTAAATCACTTTTTTTTTTGTTTTGACAAAGAGTCACGGGGGATGGTCTAAGACAACTTCTTGACGCGCATTAGAGGTTTTAAACGACCAACAGATCACTGGGATGAAAATTATTATTTACCTTACTTCAACTAAACTAGATAGTGTTAACGGCGAGCCTGGGAATATCAAAACAAAGCAGGTAAAATACTAGAGACCTGGTTGATTTCCCTAAAGGAAAGGTGTCGAGTATTGAATCTTTAGACTCAAATAGGGACTCCGGACCTTCTTTACTTAACAAACCAGGCTTATAAAAGCAAAAATTCCTCCGATCTTTCTTTCATACAGGTAAAAAGGTAATGATATAAATAAAACACCTGTGTTTTAAAGAAAAAACACCATTATATTTATTCTTGTACTGATTTTATTAAATTAAACCCTTTTTTAAGGGGAAGCCACTGAAAAAGCGATTAAGGCTTTGTATTGTTGTTTAGGTTCTGACCACATTCTACAAAAATGTAATTCAGCAGGTTGTAAAAAATGTGGGAAAATTCATCTATCATGTTACATTTTCAAAACTCCAGCTCTTTAAAAAAAAACACCCAAATTTTTCTGATTCATCCAAAACCACAGCACCAGTGGTGCAGCCCACTGAAAAGGTTAATGTAGACTCTCCTTCCCTTCAAAATCATACATCAAATCTTCATGTTAATACTTCTCATAGTGCTACGCCACAGCCACAGATTTTATTGTCAACGTTGTTTAATGTACTGGATATCAGGAAATTTAAATTTTTGCAGAGTACTGCCAAATAATGGCAGTCAATCTAACTTTATATCGGAAAGATTATGCAACATTCTTGTTGCCGCGCTCTAAAATGGGACCTCGTTTAGGTTTAACGATGTCTCAGCCATCACCCTGTTTTTGACTTTTATATCTATCGTAAATAACTAAAAAAAGAACATTTCTTGCCTTGTATTGCCCAAAATAACAGGAAACCTTCCAACATCAATTAATCCTTCATCATTACGTTTTCCCGGATAAACTTTCTCTTGCTGATCCAAACTTTGGCCAATCAGCTCCAATTGATTTACTTATAGGAGCAGACACCTTTGGGATCTACTGAGCATTGGTCAAATTAAAAATTAACTTGGTCAGGGACTTCCATTTTTACATAAAACAAAACTCGGTTTTGTAGTTTCTGGTCCACTATTCACCCCTAATATGAATCAAATTCAACATTGTCATTTTATAACTTCAACTTCCATGGATCTAGAAAACCCGTTGCCAAATTTTGGGAATTGAGGAGACTCCCAAAATTAAACATGTTTCTGAAGAAGAAGCATTATGTGAAATGTATTAAACCTAAAAATTACACAAGTTTCAGATGGGCATTTCTCTGTAAAATTTATTTTAAAAAATTACCAGATATTTTAGGTGACTTAGGACTTCTGCAACAAAAACGCTTTTTTAACCTAGAAAGAAAAAAATTCAGAAAACCCAGATCTCAGGTTACAATATAATAATTTTATCAATGAATACATTCAACTTGGTCATATGTTTTTTGTCTGACAAAACCCGAATGATAATAAAGGCTTCTTTTTTCCACACCACTGTGTTATAAAGGATTCTTCCACGACAACAAAATTGAGACTTGTTTTTGATGGGTCCGCCAAAAGGGTTCTGGAATAAACGACATTATCATGGTGGGTTCCAAATACAGGATGATAATTTGTTCTTTCCTTCTGAGATTTGAATAACCTTTGTTCTGCGCAGACGTTGCCAAAAAGTAGCCAAGTTTGGGTTTTCTGAAGATCAAACATATTTGCAAAAAAAAATTTTATGGCGTTTTAATATAAATGAAGACCTTTCTGTTTATATTTAAACATGAATTATGGTACCGGTTCTGAGCCTTTTTTGCTATAAGATCTTTTACATGAAGTAGGCTACAGAAATTTACAAACATTTCCAAAACTTGCATCTATTATCTTTCACGACTTTATGTCGATGATTTACTTACCGCTGTGAAACTGTAGAAGAACTCAAAGATATCAAAACTTCACTTTCTCTCTTTTATTTTTATATATTTTTAAAATGGATATCAAATGTCGAATGTCTTTCAGAAAGTAATCTAAACAATACACTACAACTTGGAGATGGTGAAAACAAAACTCTTGGTTTAAATTGGAATTCATCCTTAGATTCATTAACCTATTCTATAAATCTTTCTAGTGCAAGTAACAAAATTAGAAAAATTCTTTCTTGTACTGCCCAGATTTTGACCCTCTTTCTTTCCCCTGTTACTATAACCGCTAAGATCATATTACAGGAACTTTTGGAAGTTAAACTTTCTGGGATGAGTCTATCCCAAATTTATACACAAATATTTTATCTAGAAAAACCTGTTAACTCCTTCAAAACCCTCCCTTTTAAAGACCGGGCAAGTAGTATGTCCTAATCCCATTTCTATTGAAATACACGGGTACTGTGATGCTTCTACAGTTCCCCATGCCGCTGTGTACATTTTTGTTTTGACGCATATGGAAATATTACTTCCAACTTATATTGTGCTAAAACACGTGTAGCACCACTAAAACCATAACAGTTCCACGGTTGGGAAATTGTGTGCAGCATTGCTCTTAGCTGAATTAGCTGATAAAGGTATTTCTTCATTAAGACTTATATTCCAGATTTCATACTGGTCGGATTCACTGTCACAATTTCTTGGGTAAATTCCCCCCCTTATTTGCTTAAAACATCTGTTGCAATGGGTTTCCTAAATACAAATTTAACCAAACAAGGTTCTTGGAAGATGTTAACACAAATGACAACCCAGCTGACTTATCCACTAGAGGTATGATCCCAAGCGTTTCTACTTAAATCTGATTTATGGTTTCATGGCCTGGGTGCTCCGGGCTTCCTGAAAAGGAATGGCCTAACTATAAAAATACCAAAACTATCATAACTCCCGAATTTCCAGTACTCAACAGCCATCCACTGTTCTTGTTACTTTTAAATGATTTCGACATAATCTCTCGTTACTTTTCATTAACTAAGTTGGTTAGAATTTTGCTTACGTTCTACGTTTTAAAAACATTTCTAAAGGTAATTATTAGGTCCCTAACAGAAAGGAACTGGGATACATCTTTTTGAAACATAGAATTTTAAAAACGTCAATCCTTTTCCCCCCAAGACTACTACAATCTTTCAAATTCACTACCTGTCTCTGTCTCTAAATTTCTGTCACTTAATTTTTTTTGACAAAGTTACTAACTTAATAAGAGTCGGTGGTGACTCTGAAATTCACATTATGAATTTGATAAAAAATTTTCCAGCCATTTTTCCCCGCTAAACATCATCTAACCACTCTGATAGCTAGACACCAACATATCAAACTTTTACATATTGGTCCACAAGCTTTATTTTTTTTAATTCGAGAACGATATTTCTTATCAGGTAGCAATCTTGTTAAAAGATAGTTCAGATTGCATCCGATGCTTCCGTTTTTAGCAGTAAAGTTGAAAAACATTTAATGGGCAATCTTCCAGAATCTCGCTTAACACCCACAATTAAGACCTTTTATGGTCCCGCATTGACTATGCTGGCCCCTTTAACTTAGGGTGATAGAAAAGGTAGAAACTTTAAAACCACTAAGGCATATATTGCCCCCCATTTATTTGCTTTGCCAGTAAGGCTGTTCATCTGGAGGTTGCCAGCGACCTAACGACAGACTCTTTATCTGCGTTTAAGACGTTTCATGGCACGTCGAGGTAAATGGCCAAAATGTATTCAGATAAGATACTACGTTCGTCGGCAAATAATGAACTTAAGAGATTTTTTGACACTTTAAAATTCAGACATTGCAATACTCTTTCGAACGATGGTATCGAAAGTGGCACTTCATACCACCTAAATCCCCCCACTTTGGCGGTATCTGGGAGTCAGGTGTAAAATCGATCAAATACCATTTAAAACGAGTAATGGGTAATGCGTTTTTAACTTTTGAAAATTTCTGTACTATTTTGTGTCAAATAGAGGCTTGCCTCAACTCCCAACCAATGTATCCTATGACTTCTGATCCAAGGGGGGATCCAATCCCTAGTTACTCCCCGCACACCCGCAATAGGGGAAGCTTTAACCACAACACTTTAAAATAATTTTCATTGACCTAAAAGAAAGTCTGCTTTCCAACTACCAAAGGAATCAATTGCTACAGCATTTTTTGGGCCAGATGGTCTAAAAATATGTCTCCAGTTTGCAGCAAAGAATTAATGGAAAGAACATCCCAACAGTATATTAGCATATTAGTCCTTGTTAAAGAAGATGGTCTTCACCACTGTGGCAACTGACGAGTCCTACAAAACATCCTTTGGGGCTGACAATATAACTAGAACTGTAACCATTAAAACGTCCACTGGTAATATTAAAAGACC
Source organism: Listronotus oregonensis (assembly GCA_019359885.1). NCBI lineage: Eukaryota > Metazoa > Arthropoda > Insecta > Coleoptera > Curculionidae > Listronotus > Listronotus oregonensis. Next base: position 35,373 of record JAHBCN010000843.1, on the reverse strand, counting down.
AGTAGTGAAGATTTGTGTCCTGCCAAATCAAACCCCCGTTAGTTTATTTTTTACATTTGCTTGTTGGGAAAACCTGAGCCCCCCAAAGGGTTGCTATGTGTGATTCACATCACATAACAAAAATTATTTCCTAAAGTTTTCAACGGTCCCAAGAGTCCACCAAGACCCCAAGCCGTTCAGTTAGACGCACCAAACTTCCCTCGGGCCAGCGACACCAGCGATAGAAGACGAAGAACTGAAGTGCGCATCCAGGACAAAAACGCTCAAAAGAGACATTAATAATTCCTTTTATTTTTTAAAATTTTAAAAAAATTATTTTGTCAATTAATAAAGTTGTGAAATTCATAAACTTGCACATTTTATACAAACACTAGGTTTATGCAGCAGGATCCAAAGTTTTTTTTAATAAAATTATTACCAACAAGTCTTCCTTCACTTTAGCAGGAATGTTTAATCACAAAAATAAACATTATTGGTCCAGAAAAACCCTCACAAAATTCAGCAACATAACAATTTTATTGTTTCCATGGCTTTCTTGATACTAATACAAAGTTTTTTGTAATTTATTAATATTTTAACTAAAAAGACCCCAAAAATGGTATATCCAAATATCATCAATGTATATATATTTAAAATCAGAAGAAAAAGATCTTTCTGCCGTATAGCATAATATACAGGGTATTTCATTTAAAAAGTCAGCTGCCTATATTTTTCCATTTTTTTATTGCGATATTTTTTTACTGATAATTTCAAAAGATAATATGGAAAAATCCTTCAATTTTATATAAAACATTTTTTCTGTCTTCAAAATAAAGGCCTCAGAAGCCACGTAAATATAATCAAAGACTCCTGAACATGAGTTATCAGCTCCATCAAAATGTTATGAATGTTTGCTTTAAACATAAACTAACCAGAACTACCCTGTCAGGTCATATAAAAAATAGATAAATGTAAATACACACTCCAAAGCTTAAAAAATAAACTAGGTATTTTTCAACAAAGTATGGTTACTAAAAAAAACTAGACCAAAATATAAATTTTGGAATTCTTTTTGGTCATCCACAAAACCATATAAAAATTAAAGTTAAAACTACATAAAATAAGCAAGAGTATAATTTACCTGTTAAAACAATGTCTTCATTGGAATGGTAAATAACTTTAGTGACCTTTTTAGTGTGTCCCTTCAAAATGGCCACTACTTGTTCAGTATCCTTGTTAAACACAGTTGCGTTTTTATCATTACCACCAGTCAAGACTTTACTAGTATCTGTACTGTGGACATCTAGAGCAAGTATACCGGGAATACTGGCTGAATGTAGACCCTAAAAAAAAATGACAAAGATATCAGTAAGACACTAAAATTTTTCTGAAATAAGCCGATATGTTTGTGTAAAATTGTTTTTAAAAAGAAAGCCCCCAACACAACCTTGCTAAAAAACAAAAATTTGGAAAACAAAAAGTGCTAATTTTACCAGTTTGTATTACCATTCCCTTTATGTACAGTTTAAACCTTAAAGTCTGTAAAATCAAAGTTTACTGAGTAAAAATTAAACAAGAAATTAGATATTTCTTAAGCATAATAAAGCAACTTATTTAAGTCATATTAAGAAATATTTTTCTGCAGGTATATCAGCTTATGAAAAATAAAAACATAAAAACCGAGCATACAACAATAAACGCCAAATACTCAGTTAACTAAATTAACAAAAGACTAGCTACAGACCTAATAATTATAGGGATTTTAGGTCCCAATCGCACCTATAAGGGCAGATTATACCGCTTTCATTCATTCCAATCACCAAAATAATATCTTGCAACATTTTTAAAGCTTTCTGGTCCTACTAAGTCCCAACGAAATACAACTGGTTATCCTTCCTAGGGATGAAGTTTGGTTATTTGAGGGCCGGTGACTCAAGATCCATTGCTGACTTATTCGCCGATTTTTTCAGTCAGTATTTACCAAAACAGGTCCCGCGGTGTTCAAAATGATTCATATTGTCCTCCTGATAAACAACTTACTTCTCTCGAACATAACTATTAACAGTTCAATAGTATTTTGAAAAGCTGGTTCAGTTAGGATGAAAGCAAAGCAAGTGTTGACCCGATGTGGATACCCCATATCTTCTTAAAAAATTGTTGTTCCAACCTTGGCGATGCCACTTAGCTTACCTTTTTCAGCTCTCTTAAATTTGGGGCTAGTTTCCTGATCTTTGGAAGACTGCCTATGCACAGCTTATTTATAAGGGCGGGGGAAGATGTGATGTGGGAAATTATCGCCCAATATCCGGATCCATGGTATGGCCAAGGCCCCTGAATCAATAGTTGTCGATAACTTATTTTTTAAACTTGCATGATTCTTTTCCGAACGTCAGCATGGTTTCGTGAGTCACCGGTCTTGTCAGACCAACTTTATGTCTCTATTCTAACTACTTGACTACTGTGGTGGACTCCGGGAGCTCAGGTTGACTCGATTTACTTTGATTTCAAGAAGGCTTTTGATAGAGGGACTATGCCATTCTCATTAATAAACTAAGCTCGTATGGTAATGCTTTTTGATCCTCTGCTATCATGGATCTCTAGTTATCTCCGGAATTTGGATGGCCAAATGGTTAGAGTGAACGGGCTCTGTCAAAGGCAATGAGGTGACTCTGGCGTGCCTCAAGGATCACACTTGGGACCAATTCTGTTTCTTATTTTTATTAATGACCTCAAGGGTTGTTTAAGAATTGCTAATCCTTCTCTACGCTGATGACTTAAAAATTTTCACCAAGGTTAATAGCGTGGACGACTGCTTGAAGTTACAGTCGGAAATTATCAAATTAACGGATTGGTATAATAACAAAATGGAATTAAAATATCACAAAATGTAAAGTTATGTCATTCACAAAAAGAAAGGTACTGATTCTTTACAATTTTACTATATTAATGACTCAATTATACCCAGAACAACTTGATTAGACGCATCTGAGTCGTTTGACACTTGAATTGAGATTTGTCAATGTGACTAAGCATAAATTACATCCTGCCAAAGCATTTAAGATGACAGGTTTCGTAATGAGATTTCAAGTTGGAATTCCTTAATATTCAGGTCTTGAAATCCCTTTATTATTCATTAGCAAGGAAATACCTGAGTACTGTTGTATCATCTGGTCACCTTGCTATAAGATTCATGTTAAGCTTAATTGAACGTGTTCTAAATAAAATTTGCAAATTTCCTTCTTTATAAACTTGGGGTGATAAAAGCCTCTATCTGCACCATCAGCGACTGCAATTTTGGGCAATATTAGCCTGAATTCGCAGAGAGTTTACCTGACTCATAATGTATGGATTTCAAATAATCAAAAATAATATAAACTGCCCTGATCTTCTTTTGCGCCATTAACTCGAGTGCCTTCCTCACAATATCACTTCAATACATTCCGCGATCAATAGAAGCTCAGACAGATGTGGGGCAGAAAGAAAAGCTATGAATCGGCATTATGTATTTTAATACATATATTCTGCTAATCTTGATCTTAACTGCACCCTACCCACCTTTTAAGAAAAAACTAATATCATACTTATATCTCTCAATTCAGAACAATTAATAAACAAAATATTGCAATTTATAACTTGTGCTGCCAACTGCTTCTTTGTTACCTGGATTGTGTCCCATTACTGTTTATTTTGTAACATTGTGTATGTTTTTTTTTGTTTTTTTCCTTCTTCGCTTGGTTGTTGTTTTCTTTTAAATTAGAATAGTTTTTTATGACAAATGCAAGTTCTGACCTTATGTAAATGTATATTTTGTTTTTTATGTACTATTTGGATTTATCTAAATGTACTGAACGATAAATAAATAAATGAATTTAGCAGTTAAGAGTTTAAAATTATATTACAGCTTATTTCTGCCTCCACTGAAGGATTGAGGCACTTAACAGAGAGAGGGAGGTAAACCATTTTGACAGAATTGTAGGATTGGAGATAGTTAATCCTGCATTTTTCCAAATTGACTTGCCTTGTCACTGTTGAGTGCCTCAATTCGACTTCAATCTGCGCTGAAATAAGCGCTTTGACTGAAAGCTTTTGAAATGAAAATCCAAAATGACAAGATTCTTTGATATACCTGAGGTTAAACAGGGGCGTATGGTATTTTCTAAAGGTTTTACTTACAATAAGAGAAGCCAAAGTTTTGAAAGATCTAATTTGATCTTGTGTAGCCAATTCTTCAGGCACAGTCCTGCCTCTTTTCTTACGCTCTTGAGTAAGTAATGTTGCTTTTTCTGAAAGTTTCTGTATTACTTCTGCACTCATACCAGCTTGTTCAATTGGTTGGGCAGCTACTCCAGATGGTTCAGCAGCAACAGCCTTAAAATATAACATTAGAAATAATAATGAGTAAGATAAATATATTGTTTGTTATTTCTACTGCACTTAAACTTAAAGTAACCAAAATAATACTATATTCTTACTTACAGGTTGTGGTACAGTAGTAACTCCAGCCTGGGGCTTTAATGTCGCTAAAGCCTCTCTAGCTGCAGTTACTTCCTTATTTAATCTGGCAATTACACGACAAGCAGCATCATGTTGATATAGAGCAGGGACTGAGTTCTTGCCGAGCTGTTTGTAACTGCTGCCTTAGGGTAAAACTGTATAACATAACCGCATCCCATTCATCTTGTAAAAGTTTTAAAGTTGCTGGTATACTGGTAGCACTTGGGGGCTTTGGTTTGACTATTGGAGGAGCTGAAAAAAAGGATTAACTTATATGAACTCATATTTTAAAGGAAACCTGGGGGAAAACTTTTTACTTACTTTTAATTTCTAATAAATCATCTATACTCAGTTCTTTTCCACTAATAGGATCAACTCCATTTTCTTGCACATATTTTTCAATTATCCTTTTTTCAAATATAGCCCCAGAGAATGGTGAAACTACTGGGTGCTCCGGAACTTCATTCGAAACTAAAATAAATGGTGCTAGATTTAGTATTACCCTATGATGAGGTGTATGGAGTAAGGTCTGAAAGGCTAAAACTATATAACTTGTATTTTTGAGTAAAGCCTTTCATTTTTTTAAATGCACTGATATATTTCCACTCATTTTGTAATAATAAAACGCCTCCAAGCTTTAAAAAATTTGGGAAATTTAAAATGTAGTTGGTTTTAAGAAAAGCACAGCCGAAAGGAAATGCTTTTGAGGTTATATTTTCATAACAAATTGGGTTTTACATTTACATGATAAAATAACTTACTGGCACAAATTAGAGCCATTTTCAGCTAGTACAATACAGCAGCTTTTAAAACACAATACTTTTTAAATTACTTGGACGAGATAAAACAAAAATATAAACCGAAACCGACAGAAACGACAGAGTAAAACTTTTCGTTAGAGAATAAGGTTAGTTTGGTGTAATCAAGGCTACTCTTCCATTCAGAATTTTTATGGCTTGGCGATGAGGCACTTGCCAGCTCCACCACTACCCTTCGAACATATACCCCCTAGAGGCAGCCTTGCCGTTCGGCAGTGCGATCAAGAGTGCCAGAGAAAAAGTAGAATCACAGTATAACCTTACTTACTTAATTTCTTTATTTTAAATTATGATATATAATATATACATTACAAATCCATTTTCAAAATGGGTCGGAGACCTTAATATGGTCCAGAGCCAGACAACGTCGGAGTCTCTACCAAATATGGGAAGGGTGTAAGCAATGCTGAAGGGTCGCTAAATGACATACTAAGCCTAATACTGCTGAAGTGTTGGCAATTGCCAAGTAGCATCGCCAGATAAAGAAAAAGAGCTTTTTCACAGAAAAAAAAATGGTTATTGTGGTTAGAAGGTTCAAGCATATACCTGCTAAAGGCAGCTTCGCCGCTAGGCCAGAGAAAAAATATACATATATACAACCTTTCTTATTTTAAAATTTTAATACTAATTTTTTTTTACTAACGTCTGCAGAATTTAGTTCAATATTTTGTTTCCAACTGCAGACGGAATAAATCTGTTTTATTTAGTTTAAATAGATTATAGTATCATTTTTATTCATAGATTAGTCTTTAATAAAAAATATTGCTGGTTAATTACAAAACATTAAATCACACTAAATGTCTATTAAAATATTCTTTATCCTTGGGGACATTTTTTTTTGGGGGGGTCTTGGCCTGTGGGTTTCCCCAAGGTAATTTTACAACTTGCTAAATACTTTTTATTAAAAATTTTTTGTCTTAGTTGTCGGTTGCAAAACACCTACAGTAGTCCCTGGGTATTCTAATCATTTCTTAAAAATACATTTTAACTTTTTACTCATTAATGATTTTTCATTAATTATGTTGTTGAAGGGTAATTAATTATAAACAGCTTGATCTTGCCACCTAGTTAATATATTTTTGGATTGGTTTAAAATTAATAATTTTGTTTTTATTTTATTGGGTTATTGATTATAATATTTTTTTAAATTGGTTATTCTTTATAGTTTCCCTTTTACATGACATACTCAACTAATGTTTTCAAAAACAAAAACCTAATTTATATAATATTTGTTGAAAATAAGAAAAAAGTGAGCTTGGGGTTGTGAGATCCTGTTTTTTTCTGTTGTTTTTTTCCCCTCGGACTTGTAATGGAACCAAAGCTAAAAAAATGTTTATTGAAAATTTTTTGGTAATTTTTTAAAAAAAACGGTTTTCTGCTTTTTTATTTTTTGGTTTTTTGGTATAGCACCTTTTTATTTATTGAAATCTTATTTTTTATAAATTTGGAAAAAAAACTTAGGGGTTCAAAAAGTTCCCTTTTTAATAAATTTTAGCCATCAAATTTTTTGACATCCTTCTGCCTGAAAAAATAATGGAAATAAAAAGCTGTTTTAAACTAACCAGAATAACAACCACGAACCCAAGACCTTTTGAATTTGCCCAAAAGATCGGCCCGGTTAGTTCTGGTTAAAAACTTTTTTTTAAAATTAATTTCGATTGAAAAGGGGGGGACAATTTGGGAAAAATTTTCTATTTGGAACACCACGGTTAACCTTAAAAACTTTTTTTTTCCGTTTGTCATATCAATGGTAATTTCCTTTGCATACAGTGTTCCAAAATTGGTGGGGAATCGGATCTTAAAACCCGTAGATGAAAAACGAAAATGGGAAAAGTTTTTCAATGTTAGTAAGCTAATCCCTTTTTATGGTTTTATCTATTCGGGTTTTTTTGAGAAATTTTGAAAACCTAAAAACATTTTTAAAAAATCGGCCATTTTTTTTAACGAAAATTTTTTTCAAATCTTAGGAACTTTAAAGCAATTTTTTTTTGAGAATACCCGGAGTAGTCAATTTTTTTTCCCTTTTTGGGGGGTTTTGGAATCATCATCAACACTTTTCATATGGGCGCCATTTTGGGTTTTTTTAAAAGTCAATGGCTTTTCTTGTTTAAAAACAAGCATGTTATAGTTTGGAGTTTATAACCTCATCTCTTCAAAAAAAAATATTTTTTTAGTTGGCCTTGATTCCGGCGAATGTCATCTAGTGTCATTACTGTCATTATAGCAGAAGAAATTTTAATATATTGCGCAAACGTATTCGACAATTTTCCTGAAAGGCAGCATCCTAAACTAACATACTTTCGAAAAGGGTTAAATTTTCTTGAATTGGGACGTTTTAAAGAACAAAACCTAAGAAGTACGTTGAAGAAAATCGACAACGAGATGCTAACCAACATTTTAAAGAAAATCCAACATCTTCAGCCAGGGGTGTTGATAGAGAATTTACATACCTAACCGCGGTTTGCACCAGTGATACTTAGGTTAACCTTAACTAGGGACGTTTTGAATGTGACTATTGTCATAATATTTGGCACCGTCTCAATGCAACTTTTGTTAAGAAGGACTTAAAACTGCTTAAACCACAGTGGTGCAAACCGCCGTAAGTCAACCATTCATAGGGGAAATTAGGACTATTTAAAAAATAGATATCGTTAATATGTTAAGAGAAAAGGACAACATTTTTTAATTTTAGGTCGTTATTTTACATCTTCATTTTAGTAGGAATATTAGTTTATCCACTTTTCATTGTTTTTGTTTTCACTTATTTCAATTAACTTATTACGTGTAATTTTTTTGTAACAGGGTATTAACGTTATAGCTATGTTCGCGAACCCATTTCTGTAAAATGTCTGTTCAGCTTATCTATTTTGCCAATTACTAATATTTTATTGTTTACAAAATGAAGTTCGCCGGGGAATCAAGGCCAACTGAGAAAATAATTGTTTTTGAAATAAATTAGGTTATAAACTCTTAAATTATCACATACATTGTTGAAATCAGAATAAAAAACAATCATTTGGCTGCGTAAAATCCAATATGGTGTCCATATGAAAAAAAGTTGATGATGATTCTAAAACCCAAACGTAGAAAATAAAAATTGACTACTCGGTCATATTCTACAAAAAAGTTGCTTTGAAGAAGTTTTTTCAGATTTAAAAAAATTCACTAATAAAAAAAAAATGACTGATTTTCGAAAAGCATGTTTCAGGTTTTTTAAAATTTTTCAAAAAACCTAAATAGATAAAACCCTGTAGTAAACGGGATCAGCTTTCTAACATAATTGTCCAAAACTTACCCCATTTAACTGGGTTTTCTTCTATAGTGGTTTTAAGATCCCCCCACATTCCTCACCAATTTGGGACACATTGTATATCTATGGTAATTTTAAATTTTAATACGACTATATAAAAATTTTGCCATTTAATCCAAAAATAGCAGAAAACCGTTTTGTAAACAATTACCTTATTTATTTATGAAAAAACAAAAATAAGATTTTTTTTATTTCTTAGAAGTCAGGATCTGTGTCTGTGATTAGATTACTCATTACTCTGGTTTAAAATGACTACTTAAACGGATTTATTTTAATTGTATTTATTTTACAATATATTTTAACATTTCAGAGTTATCCTATATTACTAATTTATGTACAAAATATTGTTATAAATTAAGTACCTACATTATATAGATTTATAAATATAAAAAAAAATATTATTCTGGATTTTAATTAACAATTTATATTGAAGATCACTTGTAAGTCTAGATTACAGGTAGGCACTGTGTAAAATAATAAAAAAATAAGGATCATAGAAGCTCAATATACAGCATGTTCCAGGATAGGTGGCAGAATAGAACAAATGAAACAAAAATTTTTAAATTTAAAAACAAATTTTTGGGTTTGGTCTGCATTGTGAAAAATCACTACTATTGAAGTATCGAAAGTTAGAACAGTATGTTATTTAGATGTATTGCTCAGAAATAAAAGTTATGTTATTATTTGACTTTGGATTTTACTATACAACTTAAAAAATATTAATAATTATATGGGTTTAAGAAGTCTTGCTCGACCCAAATTATTAAAGTTTTGTGGAAATAGTAGACTGTCAGTTATTGCTTATGGGATATTTGGCTTGCTTGACAAGCTAGAAGCAAAAAATCATGCCCTCTAAAGATCTGCCTTAGACAAAAACTCGAAAAGTGATTGTACGTCCAGTATAAAAACAATGATTCTTAACTAAACGAATATTTAGGCACCAAAATTTTATTATGCCAACCCAGCGTCTTGACACATTCCAAAGAATATTGAATCTTTCTTTTCCAACAAACTATTTGGCGAATCAAATTCTACTACTTGTCCTTTGTCCATCACTAGCACTCTATCTGAATTGATGATAGTATTTAATCTGTGTGCTATAGTGAGTACTGTACAGTCCGCAAATGCAGTATGAATAGTTTTTTGAATTAGATCATCAGTTTCTAAGTCTACTGCGGCAGTGGCTTCATCGAGAATCAGTATTTTTGTTTTTCTTAGTAGCGCTCTAGCTAAGCAGATGAGTTGTCTTTGACCGACGGAAAGATTTCCACCACCTTCTGATACTTTGTTGTTTAAGCCTGCTGGTAATCCTAAAAATAAAACAATATAAAAATAAAAGAAATAAATAAATAAATATATAACTGAAATTTTTGAACATATAAATATCACTAAATATTTTTGTTTCCTATAATATAAACGAATCTGTCAAATCTCTACCTTTGGCAAAATCCTTTAAATGAGCCAACTCCAGTGCTTTCCATAATTCTTCATCGGAATATTTGTCAAATGGGTCCAGGTTTAGCCTGAGGGTCCCTGAAAACAAAACGGCATCTTGCGGTATAATGGTTAGTCGGGAACGAAGGTCGTGAAGTCCCAAATCTGCGATATTTCTACCATCAATCTGTATTGCACCTTCTGCACTCTCAATTATTCTAAAAAAATACATGAAATAAGTAATTTTAAAACTACAAGGTTGTCCCAGAAAGAACTTCATTTTTGAATTTAATCTTTATGGAGAAGTGACGCCAGAAGAAGGTATCAGTCGTATTGCGGCCATTGCAAACAGCGTGCAGTAGACTTCAAATCGAGGTTATATTTTGCAAAATAATTTTAGTGAGGGGCAACATATTCTGACCTCCGAGAAACCCCGATTTAAGTCCAGCAAACTTTTTTTTATGGGGACACCTTGAAAGCAACGTTGACTCTAATAATCCGACAACGCTGCGGCAATTGAAGCTGAATATTTAGAAAGAGATGGAATGTATGTCAAGAAAAGCTCTTACGATTTTTTTAGAATATTTGTGCCCAATTGGAAGGGTGCCAATATTACTACCATAACGTTTTAAGATAAACACCCGTCTTTATGAAACTTACCTAAACAATGACAATGTTAAACTTGATTTGCCTGCACCTGTTCTGCCCACAATTCCAAGTTTTTCTCCCCCATTAACGTGGAAGCTTATTCCTTTCAGTACTAGATCTAAACCGTCCCTATAAATAAAAACAAAAAAGTTAATTTTAATGTTAAAATCTGAAAATCTGATATATAAATTGTAACATATCATCCTGTGCAAAATATTAAATAAAAAAGGTACTGCAGTAAAATTTTATTAGGTATTTCCATTTTTTTATGAACTTATGTTAGATACGTTGATTGTATGGGTTTTCTTCTTTTGTAACCTAATAATGCTAAAAAACATTTTTGGTTTTGAAGCTGCGGTTTACTGTATTTCATTGTACTTTTTGCAGGGTGGTAGTGGAGCGTTCCTATCCACTGGTTTTACCATAGTTTAATAAAAGCCATAAAGAAGAAAAAAATTCACTGCTTTTAAAATTGCACGTTCCTAAAAGAAGTACTGGCCTCCAAATAAATCCATAGAATACAGTGAGCCTGAAATTGAAGAGCTGTGCTCAAGATTCAGGTTGAATTTAAACAAAATAATAAACAACTTCCGAGATTATGCTAAGAACAATATGGTTATTAGGATTTAAACTGATAAATTTCTCTAAGCTCATACCTTGCAGGTCATCAGAGTGTGATAATTTTTAGCATCCTTACACTGAACATTTTACGACTGATCACTGATTTAGTAATTTTGTTGTGTAACTTGTATACGACACGAAGATTAAGTTTCTTTATACCTGTATCTTACACCATATTTCCTAAATTCGATAACTCCAATTTCAGGCCAAGTATTAGCTGGTTTTTTACTGGGAATTTCCCATTCTGCTTCTTGGGTAAATTCACCGTACTCCTTAATACGTTCTACAGCAACAATTGTAGTTTCCACTTCAGATATCATATATACTAACCAGTTAAGGGTTAAAGTTATCTAAAAAAATATAAAAAAATCCATCAAAATATTGTATTTAGCAGCTGCTTCATAGAAATTCTTAATTTAAAACTAGTAAGCTAAAGTAAAACTATATTTCCACTAACTTCATTAAGCCATGATTACTTAAATTAGCTCATTTTCAACAGGAATACCCAACTTTAAAACCCTAATAATTTTTTTTTGTTTGTCTATTTCGGGCTGTTAAATTTTATAATTGCAATATTTTTTTACCCAAGTAGACTAATCTGTATTTGTTTGGGAATATTAATTTGTTAAATAGACAAAATGTAAACATAACTTTGCAAGTATTGGTCGTAAAAAATATTAAAAAGGGGAAACGCCTCGTTATCAAATTTTCTACAAGATAGGATTTTTTGGAAATTACAAAATGTATAAGCCTTTTGTGTGGTCGAACTGGTGTAGTGGCAGCGTACCAGGCTCTCACCGACTCACTCAAGCATAGTTTTGCGGATCTTTTTTCTGCGGAACGTCACAATAACTTTACACTATAACAATACTCAATAAACATTTTTTAAACTTTAAGTAACAAGCAATACAATAAGTTTTAAAGGGTCACGAACGGTATAAGTTGCACTTGTATAACTGTAACAACTTGGCTGGGACTTATCGCGCCCCGCCCAGTACCCACTGGCCGGCTATCTCTCTTCCAAAACCTGAAAAGGTAAAATGGAGAGTGCTAAGATAATTATATTTTACATATGTATTGTAAATAGTAATCTGAGTTGAAAATATCTTAAAATGAATAAAGCATTGTTTAAAGGTTAAAGCCTCTCACCGTGGAGACCCGGGTTCGATTCCCGCATTGTCCATTGGCCTTTTTCATAACTCGTCACCTCACAGAAGGAAATGGCAAACCACTGTGTAGTGTTTCTGCCTAGTAAACGCTCTCACGTACTTCGGAAGGCAATTTAAGCCGGTGGTCCCGCATATCTGTAAAAGCAGTTGGTAACGCAACACGGATTTGGGCAATAGGGCGCCTACGCTCGGAACAGAGCATGGCACAGTAAGAAGAATAAGCGTTTTTGCAAAAATAACAATAAACCAAAAACGCAGTTTTTGCACGCTTTTGATCCTTTTAGATTTCTCTAAAAATTTTCATATTCAGCCAGAAAGAACTTAATGCTATGGTGAAAGAATATGACAAATAAGAGGGTCCCAAAAAATCGTGTAAAAAATTTCGCGTTTCTTTTTACTTTTTTTATTAATTGCATTTTGCAACAAGCATAGTGCATTTTGTAATTTCCTGCCAAACCTACATCTGTATATTTAATTTTGTTTTTTGCACATTTTTTCCCACAACCAAATTTTTAACGATTAATTTCGTTTTTTTTTTTGATATTTTTTGACATTTCGTTTATTTAAGCAAAAACCTTGCCTGCCACCTTGTACCTCCAACAAACTTTGTTTCCTGAGGCTTGGCCAAAAACGCACGTTTTTCGAACTAGCTATCAAAATTTAAAATCAATAAAAGGGGATTTTAAAGCGTGTTACTTTATTTGTTTATAACAAAAACTATTAAATTTTTGCTGATCACTGCAGGTAATAAACTTACGCTTAATGTATAGCTGACAGATAAACCAACAAGTGCTGGGTTAAGATCAGTTCCCAGTACGGCAAACAAAGCTGCAAAGAAAATAATCAGGTTGCCAATCATCTCCAAACGAATACTAAGCCATTGATTTGCGCTATTACTTGGGTAAACGGTCTGCTGATTACTGTCAATCTTCTTTTCTGACTCCTTAGTGAATCTAAAAAGATTGTTAATATTTAATGGATAAAATATAATTTTATTAAAAATGTTTTTATAAAAAAAAATAATTTTTTAATAGTACAAATAAGATATATCTGTTTTCTTACTATTATTGCTAGAGCAGACTAGCTCTTTATAATATATAAAAGAGTGTAATTTTAAAAATAATATATAAACATCTTTATTCTGAAGAAAAGCCAAATATTTTTTCCCTTTTAAAATAATTCCAATTTTAGAAAAAAAACCCTAAGTTAACTAAGACTGGAATTTTGTGATGCTAGCAATAGTTTAATGGAATAATAGTTCTTAAAAAAATTAAAAACCTATTCATTTCGTTATTAATTTTAATATTAAAGAAATAAAGACACACTTTTCGCATAAATTAAAATTATATAATACTTTTTTTTAAAATAAAAATTTTTATTCAGTGGTCTCCTATACTAGGTATAACCAAAAATAATTTTGCTACATTTTTTATTTGTGAGTATAAAATTATGCATTTTTTTAAAATATATTATCGACCCACCTATCTACTTTGCCCAAAAGCCCTGATAACATGGGTTCCGAAGTGTCTCACCAAGTGCGAATAAATAGGTGATCTCGATACAGATTCAATACGTCTTAGTGTCTAGACGTTCACATAGTATCTTTGGATAAAGATATACAAAAACCCTGATTGGGAAAAATGACTAACGTAAAATATGGATAAAAATATAATTTTTTTAAAAATTATAAAAATACAATAATTTTTATAAACAATAAGATATTCTGTTTCACATTTGTAAAAGACATTTTTATAATAAAGTGAATTTTAAAAATTATAACATCTTTATTGAAAGAAAATTTTTCCTTAACTAATCCAATTCTTAGAAAAAAACCTAAGTCATAAGCTATTTTGTGTCTAAGCAATAGTTTAAGAATATAGTCAAAAAAATTTAAAAAAACCTATCATTTATTATTAATTTTAATATAAAATAAACAACTTTTGATAATTTAAATTATTAAAGGTGTATTTTTAATTATTTTTAAATTCACCCTATAATAAGGAAAATGTAACAAATATTAATTTTTTACTTTTATTTGTTAAAATTTGTTAAAATATATTTCCTACTTGAAGGCCCTTAACGCAAAGTTTTGTTGAATAAATTTCTGCGTCAATCGCTTCTTTAGACGTTGCACATATATCTTTGATAAAGCTTCCTATTGGATTTTTAATAAAAATTTGCACGAAAACTAAAGTCTCTTCCATTTCCTAATAAATTTTATATTCTTATGCGTTTAAAGCAATTATGCCTTATACTAGCTTCTTATTACATTAAAAAAACATTTAATATTGAATAACCTGATACCACTAATACAGATTCTGAAAACGGTTGGAAAGAGACTATTTACTCGGATTTTATAAAAGTACAAGATTCATTCGAAGCATTAAACAAAAAATAAAATTGCAGAAACGACACTGAACTAACTATAGTCTTAAGCAGGGCCGTATCTGGACCTAACTAAAAAACACACTTAACAACGTTAAAATTTCCAAAAAATAATAATTATAATAACAACTGAATCTTTCTTTGCATTTCCCTTACAATACGATTTAAGACTTCCGCAGTATCAATTTTAATATTTCTATAAACGCTTAAAAAAGCAAGTCCTGTTAGCCGCTCTTGACCAGTTGAATTGCGCAAATAGTCCTTTAAACATCTTAGCGATGAAATTGATCGTTCCGAGGAGGCTGTAGATACAGGTAATGTGGCCAAAATTTGCAACAAAGTATGAATATTAGGAAACAATGATGAATTACATGGTGATAATGCATCAAGAGCATTTTTGCGCCTTTCTGCTTGAGGCAACTCAATCCATTTTTGTTTCCACAACTGTAATATTGCAGATAACGTATCTAGGTCCAAAAATTCCTCATATAAAAACAAGTTATATATTTTTACTGTGTGTGCTTCGCACATATTTGGAACTAGATAATATAACGTGATTTGCAAATCTTGCAGATAGCTCTTGACAATTTTTACGATTTTAGGCTAGTGTAGGTTCATTTATCGTTGATTCCTAATGTAGAAAAAGTGGTTTTGCAGTTTAGAAATTTCTTTTTTTGACCAATAGAGTGATTCAGATACTTTTTGTTTGTATTGTTGACCGTGACCAAGTAAAATATATATTGTTCAGAAAATCTTTAAAAAAAAGATATAATTACCAGTCATTTTTATTTTATTTTACGTTATAAGATTTTCGGGAGGGGGGGTTAAAACCCCAAAATCCCCCGTCAGATATGGCCCTGGTCTTAAGTGAACTACTCATAATAGTAAGTTGTTGCATAAGTAACCTTTATAAATTGGAACAATAACTGATTGGTATCTACCTAAAGGGTTATTCTTGAAAAAAAACCCGATTTTCGTGTTGTTTAATTGCTTTTAATTTTAATTGTACAGAAAAATAAATTAATACCGTTACCATAAACCTAATATTTTTAAAGATATTGCTGTAAATCTGGAAAAAATAAAATAACTTACCCTTATAGACATCGAAAAAAATTGGTAAGCAGTCGATGGTAACATGAGATCTATGTTAATAATATCGCTAGAGAATCTACTAAGGATTCTTCCAGAGGGTGTAGTGTCAAAGAAAGACATCGGTAAGCGCATTACATTTTTAAGGACAAAGTTGTGAAGTATTGTAGCAGCTTTCATGGTTCCTGTAAAATACATGATAGTTTTTTAAATTAAGACAATTCATTTATTTAACACAGTAGAAAAAACTAAGAGAGACATAATAATAATTCTTTTGGTAAGTGTAAAGTCAACAAATTATAAATATTTAAAAAATAACAATTAAATTAAACTTATTTGCTAAAAAATTGTTTAGTACATATCTTCCCTACCTGTTACAAATATTATGTTCGATAAAAAAACAGCAAAAGTTTGTAATACCCCTAAAGCTCCGTATACCCCTAAATACATGTCTCTTAGTCCTTTATTCACTTTGCCATCGATAACCATATTAGGATCTTCAGACCATCGACCCAACCAAACGTTGTTTCCAATACCAAGGGCTGAAAAACATTAACTTTTTTCACATTAATAGGAGATATTATTATATTATTAGTTCTATTATGAAAATACAAATGCATAGGGTACCGGTTGTTATACTTCTTAATAAATGTACACAGGGTTATTGATTATAAATGGACCACCCATCTATCTCATTAATTTGACGAGTTACAAAAAAAATGTAAATATAAAAATTGTAGAGTTCTTTATAGATTATTTTGTGGTGTTACACAAAAACAATCGAGCATCACGTTTTTGACATATGACATAAAGTTGTCATTTTTTAAATGGAATCTGTTTATTGTTTTTCAGTTTTATAGAACTTTTAATTCTCTATTCATCAATATATAGTTTTATAATGTTTTTGTGTAAAATAACGGAAATAATAGCGTTTTTTAAATTTTAAAAAAGTTGGCCGTACACGCAAAACAAACTTAAAATGAAGTCTGTTTATATTAGGAATTTTGACGTTGCCAAGCTTTTAATAAATGCGTATTTAATAATGAGCTTTACGGAAAGTGAAAAACGAGATATATTTGAAATATTTATTAAAAATGATTAAAACAAAAGGCAAGCACAACAGGAATATAGAAGGCTATATGAGGGACAAAGAAGAATACTTCCTAAATACATTTTCCAGAATACATTAAGATAATACACGTAAACAACAAAGTATTATTGTTATTATTATTATTATTATTATTAACTAAAACAAAGTTACAAAATTACAACCACATCTAATAACAAGAGTAATATTAATTTTACAATACCAATATCAATTAATATTATAAGCAATAATTACTGAAGTAACTGCTCAACGTGTGCACCATTTTGTTCGATACATTTTCTGTATATTCTTTTTTGCCGTTCTATGGAAGCTAAAATAATGCCTTGGCCATCATTATTTAAAAATTCAATTTCCTCAATAGGTTTTTCTCTTATTGCATTAACAGTTAAATTTATTTCATTTTTTAATTTGTCATTTAAATAGCCCCATAAAAAAGTATCTAATAAGGTTAAATCTGGGCTACTTGGCGGCCACCTTAATGTGCCATATCTGCCAATCTACAAAGGAAAAGTTTCATTTAAAAAGGCAGTTACTGCCGCAATGTTGTGTGGTGGAGCACCGTCCTGCTGCCAAATTATTTCCCCATGATTTTGTCCCCAATTCTCGATTACCGCCCTTATTGTTGCCAAGTATAGTTCGCCATTTAGGTTTCGATCAAAAAATATTGGTCCTATGACTCTATTGTTTACAATTCCACACCAAACCTTTACGGACTGACGGCCAGAATGTTTAATTTCTCGAATTGCTCGAGGATTTTCAGTGGCCCAAAAATGCACGTTTTTTCTATTAAAAGTTTTGGCTGTATTTGTAAATTTTTGTAATTAACTTGTAAGTTGGACATAGCCAATTGTGGCTGGAATAGTGAATATCAATTTACAGGGACATTTTTTACAGCTTTATCAATAAAACTTCATTTTCTTTGACAATAAAGCGTATTTTGATGTGATTTGAAACAAATTTACTTTACCGTCATCTAAAAGGTTATTTAGGTCATTGACTATTAGCATAACAAATATTTTTTATTTAAATTTAGGAAAAATTATCGGCATTTTGTTGGGCAGTAAATCGAGCAACTCTGACCAAAATTACCCAATCTCGTGCTTCTTACACTTAGTTACAAATAATTTACAATACTTATTTATTTTTATACTTACCTTAAAAATGCAAAATAATTTCTAGTTCTTCATTTTCATAATGATCACCTCTTTGTAGAGTCCTTTTTTTCGTTTAAACGTTGTTTCATTCGACACCTTAGTGTATATTCTGGAAAATGTATTTAGTGAAGGAATTCTTCTTTGTCCCTCATATAGCCTTCTATATTCCCGTTGTGCTTGCCTTTTGTTTTAATCATTAAAAATTCCTAATATAAACAGACTTCATTTTAAGTTTGTTTTGCGTGCACGGCCAACTTTTTTAAAATTTAAAAAACGCTATTATTTCCGTTATTTTACACAAAAACATTGTAAAACTATATATTGCTGAATAGAGAATTAAAAGTTCTATACAACTAAAAAACCATATACAGGGGATTCCATTTAAAAAATGTCAATTTTATGTCATATGTCAAAAACGTGATGCTCGATTTTTTTTGTGTAACACCACAAAATAATCTATAAAGAACTCTACAATTTTTATATTTCCATTTTTTTTTGTAACTCAAATTAATGAGATACATGGGAGGTCCAATTATAATTAATAACCTGTACATAATATACAGTATTTTTAAAAGTCATAAAAGTTCCAATACAATTTGAGAAACAATTATAAAAAATTTAGATTTAAAAATAAAAAAAAACTAGAAAGCCAAAGTAAAATTTGCACATATCGGTAAAAACAATAGTCTTCTAAGACTAAAAAAGAACAAAAAAAATAAGAAGACAAACATTACAGACTAAAATATACAAAATTTAGCACAATATACTTAAATCCGTGAACATCAGACAGGAAAACATTAAAAGCAAGCCTATACCATTTTGACATCCTAAACGTTATTTCAAACCTTCAAAGTTTCTTTAGATTTTTTAATTTATATTTAAATGACTTGGGTGTAAGTTTCTTAATTGCTTCGGGCATGACAATAAACATTTTTAAACCATAGTGGTTTTTACCATCTCTAGCAACTCGGCCGTAGCTTAAGGCAAAAAAATTCCTTCCTCTAGTGTTGTAACTGTGGTAGTCACAATTATAAGAATACTCCACAGTGTTACTTTTCACATGCATAATACAGGCCAGTATATAAATTGATGGCAACGTAAGAATACCAAGAGAGATAAAACAATTCCTAAATTTTAGACCCGCCATTATCCTTATGCAGCGCCTCTGTACTTCGAAAACCCTACCCAAATGCGTCGAATGTCCCAAACACAAGATCGCATATGAAAGGTGTGAGTGAAAGAGACCATAGTAATCAAAACTTCCTAGTGACAATGTTCTTAAGGTTACGAATAATAAAAGAGTCTTACTCAACACACTTACAAGATGTTCAACATGTCTTTCCCATGTCAATCTTGAGTCCAGATATATACCCAGGAACTTGACAGAGCCCGTTATTGTCTTCAGTGGTCTAAGAGAAAATTCCAATGTCTGAGTTTTTGTTTTATTTATACTCAGATCATTCGAGAGAAACCACTTCTGGATCTCACATTGCGCGTTCACACTTTGCTGATCAAGTTGAGCTAAATCGTTTGATTCAGCAAATGCTGTGGTGTCATCAGCATACCCACATAGCAGTTACTGCCACCCATCTGTAACCCTTGTATTTTTATTGGCAAAAATCTTTAACAAGAGTCTTATCAAAGGCAACAATCTTAAGTTTTCAAACATGTTGACTATTTAAATAAGAAAATAATGATGTTTATTTGTAAAAGTAGTAAAGTAATTTCAACTTTTTTCAACACAAATGTTAAACTTTTCCCTCAAAATTTTGATATTCCTAAAAAACGAAGTAAGGAAGGCCAGGAAGCTTAGCCAGTCTGTATAGTAAATAATGGTGAAAACAATGATAAAACAATAGAACACCTAAAACTAGCAATCTATTTGAAAAAAGACAGCGATCTTCTATAATATCTTTTTTTTTATTATGTTTTACGGCTGGTTTAACCAACTGGCCAGCTTCTAATATCTTTTCTAGGTAGATTCTAGTAAACGCCAACTAACAGTACGTACCTTGACTAATAATACAAAGGAAAATGGTGGTCAAAAGAAAAAACATGCCAACTGCTTTCAAATAATACCAATATACCTGCCATTTGACATTTCCTGTTTCAACTGATTCGTCCTTGGTAAGTTTTCCTTTATCTTGTTTCTCTTCACCTAGTAGTCCATCTTTGTTTCCTAAATTATTAAAATCAAGGATGATTTATTGAGAACAAGTTTTCTAAAGGTATTCTTGATTGACATCGATAAAATCAGCTATTTACAAGAAATACAATATTATGATTGGTAAGTTATACATTATTTTCAGGGTGTTTTCTAATGTGTACGATCAATATTTAGGAAAAACCTTGAATTTTTGGGTTCATTTTAAAGAAGAAAACTTCTATATGATATCATATGACCTAAACGTATTTACTTTTGAGATACAAGAGTGGTAAAATTTTCAAAAATAAATCATTTATTATTAATATTTGTAATACCACTTTAGATATTTTAATAAAATTTAGCATAAATGTACTATGTATCAAGAAGCATTTTTTAGGTACCACATTTTTTTTATTTCCACCAGTAGCGTTCGTACATCTAAAGTAGTATTACAGATATTAATAATAAATGATTTATTTTTAAAAAATTTACCACCCTGTATCTCAGAAGTTAAGACGTTTAGGACATACGTTCACATTAAGTTTTCTTCTTAAAATGGACCCAATAATTGCCTCCTTAAATATTGATGTACAATTAAAAAACACTCTGTATA
Organism: Listronotus oregonensis; assembly: GCA_019359885.1. Classification (NCBI taxonomy): domain Eukaryota; kingdom Metazoa; phylum Arthropoda; class Insecta; order Coleoptera; family Curculionidae; genus Listronotus; species Listronotus oregonensis. Next base: position 14,405 of record JAHBCN010000843.1, on the reverse strand, counting down.
ATGTAAAAAAAATACCAAACATGATATGTTATTTCCCGTAAACAGTTGATTTTATCTGTCAATCAAGAATACCTTTTTTTAGTTTAAGGTTAAAGCTATCCAAAAATAATATTGTTGAGCCTTTATCATACAGGGTGTTAAAAAAATTGCTATTATTGTGTCAGAGCTAGTCCCTGACAAAATAAATAAGCCAAATATGATTCAATGGGTTCATTTTAAGAAGACTTATTTAGTTACCATCATATTAAAAAATATTAAATTACGCCTAGTACTTTAAAAATTATTAAAAAAAAAAACGATTTCCAGGGGCGTCCGTTATGTACCTGTATCTCCGTAGGGGAGGTTCATAGGAAAAAAGTTCATGGGAACTTGTCATAATATTTTTAGGTTTTCCATTAGATTTCGAGAGATTGCCCACATATTCTGGGACACCCTGTATATATAAAACATAGACATTCGGACCAATTCCATCCTTGAAATCTTACATGCATAAAATCAGATAAAATATGACAGAGAATACTTTTTACCTTCTTTTAAGCTCGCTTGGCTTGCAAGGCTAGTTTTTCTTAATGAAACACTGGATATTCTTCTTGTCAGACTATTTTTACCTTTGAAACTTTCTCTAGATAATGTTCGGACTAAATCATTAATTCCTTGCTGCGATTCTAGTGACTCCACTTCGGAAATATTGATCGTTGTCGGGAAATGGTTTTTATGACTTCGTCTGCGATTGGAGTGTCTTCGAGTTGCTGTTGAAGTTCATCCAGTTCTAATAAAATATTGCGGACAAAATAAAATGATGTTGACCACATACAAAAAAAGTATTTAAATAAGATACTAACCACATTTTCTTAATACTTGCATATTCTTCGGACTTTATGCCGGTTCCGTTATTTATCATGTTTATATTTAAATTAATCTTACCATCTTCATCTTTAATTTCTTCGGTTATATGTTGCATTAGGAATTCAGCAAAAACACCCTTCTTTGTTAAAAGGTCCTTATAACTACCAGTCTCTGTAACTTCTCCATTTTTTAGAACAACTATCTGATGTGTTTGAGGCAAATATGTCACTGCGTGGGTTACTAAAATTCTAGTTTTGTCTTTAAGTAATCCTTCAGGTCCTAAACAGAACAAAGTAATAATATAAGATTAATTACAGTCCTATTTTTTGTTTTATTCTATTCAACCGTTATGGTTTGAGTAGCTGGAAATACGATTATTATTACACTACAATATCCACAAATATAGACTGTTGTCTTAAAAACCTAATATTCCCAGAAGTATGAAAAGTGATACTTATGTTATTAATATTCCAGAACCCAACAACAATCATCATCATATAAAAATTATAGACCAAACCCAACTACCAGTCTTGAATAAACTATATGAAAAACTGAATGGTGAATATACCGGGTGTTGCTCCGTCGAGCGGGACATAGGGAATCCCATGTAAATTTTGAAGTGGTCCAATATTGGCTCCCCTAATTATTTTAGAAGACAATATTATTAGAATTTTTTAAAGAGCACGAAAATTTGTACCCAGTGTACAAATTTCAGCTCTTCTCAGTCCGCCAGCTAAGAGATAAATGCTAAAATAAGTTACGACTCTCCTATCTTCTTACGCGCCCTGTATTATTAGAAGTTTATAATAAAATACCAGAAAAATTATTTAACCTCTTACTCTCAAGTTGTCAGATCAATGTCACATCATTTTTAAATAATGAACTACTCAAATCAAGAAAAAATCACTATTATAAAATGGTTTTAACAGGGAAATAGTTATCGAAGAGTAGCGGACATGTTTGCAGCCTATTTTCCCAATAGGCCAATACCAAGTAAATCGACAATAGAACGGACGATAAAAAAATTTGAAACTACAGACACAGTAATCAATAATTGCAAATGTGAAGAAAATCGACGTGAAAATCAGAGACAAATTGTACAAAACGAGAGGGATTTAGACGTGATACTTTGTGTAGAGGAGGCCGAAGGAAACATTAGCACGAGACAACTGGAGGACATTACTGGACAAGACCACACCACAATATCTCGAATTTTAAAAAAGATGTAAATACCACGCTTACAAGTACGAAAGACACCAAGAATTAAGAGACGAAGACGATATACGACGACAGGAATTTTGCTTTGAGATGATGGAGAGGACAAACACTGACAGAGGTTTTTACAAAATACTTGCTTTACTGACGAATGCACTTTTACATTGAATAACGAACCCAACATTCAAAATTGCCGGTACTGGAGTAACGAAAACCAAAATCGATTTGTTGACACAAGGACTCAATATCCACAAAAAATTAATGTTTTGGCGGGAATTTTCGGCCACCATATCCTTGGACCATTTTTCCTTGACCGAAATTTGAATGCGGGGTACTTTCTGGAACTTTTAGAGGAACAAATTTTGCCTGCTTTGAACAACCTTACTCGTGAAAATCAAGAGATTTGGTATCAAATGGATGGCTGCCCAGCACACAGTACCAGAGCTGTGCGCGAATACTTGAACAACGCATTTAATAACGACATCATAGGTCCGAACCACGCAATATCTTGGCCACAGGTCTCCGGATCTTTCCCAAAATTTTTCTATGGGGACATTTAAAAACTAAGCTTTATACCAATAAAATAGAAAATTTAGACCAGCTAAGGAATGCTATTTCCGCTGAATGTGCCAGAATACGATACCAACTAGCCAACGTAGAAATGAGTTTTATAATCGTTTGGGTTATTCTCTGGCAGTTAATGGAGGAATATTTGAGCATTTGATTAAATCATGATATTTTCGTCATAAATTGATTTCTAAATGTAGACAAATTTGTTTTATTGTCTTGCGTAACTGTGAGTGCATGTGTTGGAATTAGCTGTAAACTAAAATGAAATGCGAGGATTCTTTTTGAAATTCCCGTATAAAATTGTTCAGTTTTGGCAATGATATTATAAATTAATGATCTAAATTGTCACTGATAAATGGATATGGTGTTTTTATTATTGATTTCTAGAGTACAGGGTGCATAATAAGATACTACGTTGCCGAAGTATTTAAGTTTACTCTTTACTGGTTGGTTGAAAAATGCTCAAATTTTCATTTTGGGTGGAACTTATTGTGCTCTTCAATAAATCCTAATAGCATTTTTTTCTAAAATAATTAGGGGAGCCAATATTTGACTACTTCAAAATTTACATGGGATTCCCTATGTCCCGCTCGGCGGAGCAACACCCGGTACCTATAGAAATTTGTAGGAGATGTAATCCTGAAACACCAAATTGGCTTTAAATTAGAATGCTTGACTATCTAACAACTATAAATTGTTACATTAAACATCCAAACAAATAAGTTTAACACTAGAAAAACAGCAGTCCTATTCCTATCTAACAGTAAAAATCATTTGTCACCAAAATTTCTGCCAGTTACCATTAGATGTCATTAATATCCAACTAACCAGAACTAAACTTCAATCAGCACTTATTAATGGCTAAAAAAATATATCAAGAAAACTTGCGTTTACTAACCTTTAAAAACCATTGATTATGCCTCCATATTAATGATAAATTTATGAAGATCAGCTTTCAAAAACCTCGCAAATCGAGAAACATGAGCACTCAGATGGCTCACCAATATTAGACACCCAAATAACCCACTATTTAATATATTAAATAATTACCTTTATACATATAAAGCTGCAAATTTTTTAGAATAAACCGCAGTATTTGGGAAAACATTCCAAGAAACCTGAGAATAATGCGATGTTAATTTCAAATTGTCAAAACAAAATTAAGAAGTCAATCCCAGACATAAATATCCAGAAGAGATTATGCTAATAAGTTAATGATTGCTGATGGGCAGGAAATAGTGATTTAAATCATTCCTAGCTAAAAAACATCTTTTTTTTTGTAAAAGTAACTGATTTTGCTACTTTTACACCAAAAAACGGTGCATCCCTTTCCGGTGTTATTTACCACATGTTAAGAAAATAGTCAGATAAACGGCAACAGACGGTATCTTCGCAAAAAATGCTTATTATTATAATGCACCATTAACTTTATGGACCTAAGGACATTATTGACCTTAAAGACCATAAAAATAAGTAACTAAATATTTAGTGGTGTTCTTACCAATCAAATTATCAAATATATGTTTTCCTACATGTGAATCAACTGCACTAAGCGGATCGTCTAAAAGATAGACATCTGCATCAGCATATACCGCTCTTGCCAAACTAACCCTTTGTTTCTGTCCTCCGGATAAGTTGATACCTTTTTCACCGATCTCAGTTTGGTCACCATTCGCTAACATCTCAAAGTCAGACTTTAAAGCACAGGCCTCTATGACTCTATTGTATCTATAAAATAGAAATTATTTTTTATGTCACATCAGATGAAGAGATTTTTTTACTTACTTATGTTTATTGAATTCTTTTCCAAATGTGATATTATTTTGTACCGTGGCATTTTGGATCCAAGCCTGTTGGGGTACATAGGCGATTGAACCCCATGTGTTTACAGTCCCGGATAGTTTATCCATCTCTCCCAAGATAGCGCTTATAAGACTGCTCTTTCCTGCTCCCACTGCTCCTACTACTGCAGTGAGATTGTTCTTAGCTACTTTAATGTTGATATTTTTTAGTATTGGTTCTTCACCCCATGTAAATATGCCGTTTTCAATAAGTACAGGTTCAGCTACAAAAATAATAAACGTACATTTAAAGAAGTATTTCTGCTCTTATTTTATTAACTTATTGTTTTAAAGACAGCAAGGTAATCACTATAAGATAAATCAGATGGGATTGTTTTAAATAAAATGTATTTAGAACTAAGATACTTTATTTTTACAATTTTATTATTAATGAAAAAATGTAAAATTTAAATTTTACGAAAATATTGCATCATAGAAATACACTCACTTAAAAATAATAACCATTTAAAGTAGGTAAATTAGAAAAAAAAACAAATTTATACAAGACGTCCCATTTTGTAATGGTTTGCCACAAAGCATTAAAATTTACTTAATATTCAATTAATTAGAAAGAATGTTAAAAATATTCTTAATGATTAATTACGACTTTTCGTTTTATCATTTTTCATTGGCTGTTTGGTTAAATGACTTTTATTTTTTCGAATTTAGTTAGTTCCGGCAAGGAGAAGCAAAAACAAATGAAAAAATGATCTCCACATTGGTTAGTACCGCTTGTAACCATAAGTACTAACCTTTTGGGCCAATACGATATATTTTGAATCAGTTGTTTTTAATTTCGCTAATCTTAAATTAAAATGTATCGGTTTAGGTATATTTTGATTATTTTTATGATATATGGATTATTATATTGATTATGGAGATGTAGGTGACGTGTCGATAATGGGTCCTTAAGAAAATCAGCTGGTCTAAAATTTTAAAACTGTTTATATTTTGAATAAAAAAGTGATGCGTATATCGCAACTGTGCCGATTTTAATAAGTAAAACCATTTTCATCAAACTATGTACATTAAAAAGATTAAAAATACTACCAGTATACTTACCAGTAGATTTGTCATGGGTCACGTAGCGATCCAACTCTTCGGCATTTAAAAAACTATTGATCCTGGTAACAGAGACCCATGTTTGTACCAGTTGGGTGATTACCATGGGTAAGGTGGTCATGGGCAGGCTCAAAAGATTCATTAAAGATAGTGACACAAAAGCTTTTTCGGCAGTCAATACATTATTTTCGTCAACAAGCACATAGGTCGCAAATGATAAACAAGAGACCTAAAAATAAACATTTTATTTTAAATTCTAGGAACAAATTTTTAAGAAAAAACATAACAAAGTATTTTAGAATTTATAACTTTTCAGTTGGTTGGAATTGCCAAACTTTAGTTACGATATGGATGCCTCTACTTTTATAAATATTTATGAACAGAGTGTTATGGAGATACTTTGATATATTAAAACTTCGAAATCCTTGTATAAAAATACATTGAATAAAAATTATTCAAATTGGCGGACCACCATAAATTACTGAGGTAGTGAAACCCAAAATTAAAAGTGGAAATAGCAAACCCACCACTGACTTTTTTGAATCGGATCTTTAAATCCCTTTTAATTCACATGCTCATCTTCTACTATCATGTCAAACATAGCTTCGTTTCTGTTTGACCTCTGACCAGTGAAGTCCAGCGATAAAAAGCTACATAGTTTTTTTGCGAAAGGGCACTTAGCGGTGCTGGAATAACTGATTTTAACCCTCGGTTATCGAGGAGAGACTCACTACCAATTAATGGTATCCTATTTTGGTCCTTCCTCTGGGGCTAGGCGCTGTGAGCGAAGACATCTATAAACTGGTGTTATCCGTTTTTGTGTTATGCCCGAGGTGATTTCCAATGGCAGAAGATGGATGCCCGTGCAGCGGGAATCGTCAAAACTAACAGAAAGCGGTTATGCGCATTACCAGTAGCAGTACTTGGTTTGACCACTTTAATTCTGCTTTTCTTCGATTCAATCACATTTGAAAATTTTGATTTTGTAAAAAATTCGAAATTTCTGGGGGCTTCGAGCCCGACATCCAAATTTTCCACCGACGAAGCTCTGGAAAGCTCTGTCTGAAAAGGGGAGAGCTGGCTGATCGTTTAGTAACGGGGCCAAAAACTGAGGAAGCAAAACTTCGATTTGTGAAAGTATCAAATAACATTTGGTGAGGTGAAAGAACTTAAAAAAGGTTACTTATCCAATACATTTGTACACTCTATTGCCCGTCCGTACAAATCGACTGACGTCTCTGTGCGCATTTACTTTTGTCGTTTAAAGAAAAATTTAGCAGCTATTTTTAAACACAAAAAACATTTTTAGTTTAACTTCTTTAAACACCTGCATGTAAGTCGGACTTAACATAGAAAAGGTAACTTTCTACCAAAGCAAGAGCCTGTACAATAAGATTTAAAAATATATCAACCAGTTTAAATATTTAAATTTTTGTTTAGCTAACAGATGCCCTGTTAACAAAACTAAAATAGAATTAAGGATTAGTTTTATTAACTTACCAAAAAGGGAACGCAAGTCCAAATAAACTGACTAAAAGAGCTAAGGTACGCCGATTTACGCAGAGTCCTAATTTCTTTTTTTCTGATCTGCATAATTTGCTTTTCAAAGCTCTCTTCCCACGCATAGAGCTTGAGCACCTTCATTCCGGATAGAATTTCATTCATCATCTTAACTCGTTCATCCTTGTCTTTCATTTGTTTAATTTGTAATTTTCTAGCTTTGCTGACAATGACAGTGTTGATTGGAATTAACAAAATCATTATAGCAACACCTATAATATAAAAAAAGAATGCCAAATTGTTTATTGTAGTAAAGCATTGTTATTATACATTGTGAGTCTCTAACTTAAAATAAATTTATTAAATCAAAAACACGTTATTTAAAAAACATGATCTGACCCGTCAAGTAGTATTTTTAGCCGCGCTTTTTTTATGAAAGAAATATTAAATACATGTTCCAATTTAAAGATATAATGTTATCGATGATTTAAAAAAAATCAGAACTTCCTTTTATTAAGCGCAAATCAAGTTATACATAACTGCCCAATCTGCCAGATAGTAAATAATAAATTTTCCTAAAAAATTAACCGTATTTTATTTACACTGATAATGTTTTTTCGGTACATGCTGAAAATGTTAAAATTTCGGAATTCCTAAAGAAAATTTTAATAACTTATGACACATTCTGTATATTTAAAAGTTATACTTGATAAGGTAAAATGTCATTGTGAACAAAAAAGGTCCTACGAAAATTTTTGATATCGACAGTTAGGATGCCGATATTCAAAAAAATCATAGTCCGGGAGGCTACCGCAAAAAAGCTGGTCAATAAGAGATACGCATAAATAGTATATAATATTATAGGAATTAAAAGTGCATCTTTTTTTACGAGCAATTTTTGCAAAATTCCGAGTAAAAATAAGCACTTTTAGTCCGTTTGATATATACTATTTTTTCTCCAACCAAGTCAAAATTAATACATTAGTTATTCAAAAATCGTTTTTTAAATCCTAGGATTTACATTTTTGTACGGTATGAGAATTGATAGCTTTTGCATCTGAAAATAGTACAAAAATGTCAACATTTTTTGACGGTTGGAGAAAAACATTTTTTTTTATATTACTATGAACTATAGTTAATTCAAAACCGCACTGGTGCCTCAGCTCAGTGGGTTTAAATTGCATTTACTTAGAAAAAATTGTGAAAACTATTGGTTTTAGTAAAAAAGGTATACAGGGATGCGCAAAAGTCCGAAATAAAATTAATATCTTTTTAACCAGTACCTTAGGAAAAAAAAGCTAAAACACGTCAATTGATTTTAAATTGTACGCATTTTTTGGCAATTAAATGAAATATTTTTTTCAACCCCTTAGCTGCAACCCTTCCCAACTTTTTTTTTCAAATGCAAACCTATGTCGTGTATGGGCTCATTGAAAAGCTCGTAAAAAATGGAATCTGACCATACCCTTTCTTTTTTTAAACTTATGTGGTTACCAGGAAATGATAAAAACTCTTTTAAAAACAAAAAAGTTAGAAATACCTACTTAGTGCTATCTACGGGTGAATTAACGTAACAGATGCTGAAAATGCCCTCCACCCTCTACTTGGCAGGCTCCTAGGCGATGGTAAAACCCGTCTACGGAATTCCGAATGGCCTCAGCCGGTATGTTATGTGATTCCACTCTAATTCTGTTTTTTAGATCTTCAATATTAGCCGGCCTATTTTGATAAACCTTGTCTTTCAGATTTCCCCAACAAAAGTAATCTAATGGCGTTAAGTCTGGGGATCGTGGCGGCCATTCAATTGTACCACGTGGTCCAATCCAGCGTCGCACACAGGCGAAAATCGGGGAAAAGCCGGCCATAAATAGTAGTAGTGCTGATATGAATCACAAACATGTTTAATCGTAAGAAAATGTTAAAACTAAGATAACACGTTCATTTAAACATTTTTTAAAGCCCCCCCTCCCCTTGGGTTCATTTATTGCATTACATAAGCGCTGTGTAAGTACCTATTTCCTTAAAAAAATAAAACTCTATGAAAAATGTTACTATTATTATTAGACTGTTATTATTTTAACAATTTAAGCAGTTAAGGTTTAAAATTCATAATAAGAGCGTTTATTTCGGCTCGAATTGAAGTTGGATTGAGGCACTTAACAGAGAGAGAGAGGTAAACCATTTTAACAGAATTGTAGGATTGAGATAGTTAATCCTGCATTTTTTCCAAATTGACTTGCCTTTGTCACTGTTGAGTGCCTCAATCCGACTTCAATCTGCGCTGAAATAAACGCTTTTTGACTGAAAATTTTTGAAATAAAATCCAAAATGAGAAGACTTTTGATATACCTGAGGTTAATAAAATTGCTTATTATAAATTAAATAAAGTTGTGATTTGTTTGTTTTTGTTCTATTTAATTTTATAACTAACTTTTGTGTGTAAAAATAAGAGCAATTTAAAATACATGTTAAGAGTAATATATTTAAGTATGTAAAGTATATACAGACCTCACTTAACAATAACTTTGTAATAATAATAAAGCCTAACCTATCTTAATAATTAAAATCAATCAATATCTTCACTATCACTTTCATCAGCAGAAAGTGTTGGTTCATCAAAAAATGCCAAAACTTTTGAAGGGTACTGTTTAAGCTTTTTAGCAGATGATTTTTTCATATTGGAGATTAAATGATCAGAAGATATTAAAAGATTACAAAATATATCCTCCATGTTTTGTTTTCTTGAAAACTTCCGTGCATGAAATTCTCTGAATCTTTTAATATCATTGTTTCTTGATTCCTGGGCTTCCTCGCCAAGTTTCCCAATTGGAACCATAAAATATGATATTATATCAGAACTGTGCATTAAGATTTTATGGACGGAAGTTGGCATATTGTACCACGGATACAATTCTACAAATTTTCTGGCCGTCTCATGACAGTAGTCCTTAAAACATCAATTTTTATATGAAAACCACTAGAAATTGTTAATAAAATTACTCTGAATCTAAATATCAAATCTTGATCAATGCCTGTAATTTCCGAAGATTTAGCAGCATTCTCAAAAAAACGGCGAGCAGTGTTGCCGTCATTAGTACTTCCAAAACCAGGTTTTGGTCTATCAACCAATAGTCCCATTTCTTTAAAAAAATAAGTCTTGGATTCGTTTTTTGGCATTTGCAAGTTTTTCTTTGTTTTCCTGGCCTCGCGCTTGCCATTGCTTAAATTCCATCTTATAAGATAGATGCAGCAAACACTCAAAAAAACGAATCCAAGCATGTAAAGATGACAAACCAAATTGATATCTAGATTCGTCAGTAATTTCCTGTTTTAAAATCTCGATATTGTTAAAATCTTTGGATGTTAGATTACACAAATAGCATCTCTGAGTTGAAGATTTTTATTACAGCATTAACAATTTGCCATCTATCATTGTAAAATATAAAATGTATTTTAAAATACATCGTTTCCTTGAAATAAGCTTTGTTGGTTGAAAATCTGAAATTTGTTTAAAATATTGCTTTTTCTCACTGATAGCTCGGTTTAGTGCCTAAACTGGACTCAAGAGGTCTCAAATGTGTGGAGGAAGGTCTGGGATTTTCCCAGATTAAAACTTATCTTTTATTTCGGGTCCCCGTTAATGAGCTGGATTGGCACCATTGATGTTAAAAAGATATTAGCATCTGAAATATTGGACTCTACAAACTGCTGTTTGTATTGACTCACCCCAGAACTCCCGTCACACCCCCATTTGCAAATTAAATGTAAATTATTATAATTTTCTTGGTTTAAAGAATTTAAAACTTCTTTTAGGGACTCAAATAACCTTAAAGATGTATGATCCAGCAAACTTTGAAGAGGCAGTTCAGCTACATCTTCAGAAATGTTTAGGTTTTTTGGGTAGCATCTTTTTTTCGCGGCAGTTACGGACTCAGTGTGCCGAATTTCTTATTAGATTATATTGAAATTTTGTCAATTTAGCCTCTACAAAAAGCGATAAGGCTTCGTCCGCTGCAAATGGTATTTCACATTCTTTTTGAAGAGATTTTTTATATTTTGATGCACGGGTTGGTGTTGAGAATGCAACATTATTTAACACATCTGCTTCATCCAGTTTACCTTCGGACCTAAACTTCATTTGAGCAGCAAATGTTAGTTCTTCCGGGCTTCGATCTGCTCGCAACGGTTCAGTTCTTCTTCTTTTTGATCGTTCACTCAAATCTAAAAATCCAGTGAATGGCCTCCCTCTACTCGATGAAGTTGTATCCTGCATTTCGGCTGGTTGAGCTTCATTCATTGACGAAGAAAAAAAAACTCCAACTCAATATTTAACCAATCTCGATTTTTATTTTCAAATGCAGTTTTATTTCTTGATGCTGTTGACCATTTTTGTGCCCATATTTCTCGATGAATTTATATAAGACTTTTGAAGACTCTTCTGACAAGGTTCAACTGCATGGTAGAGGTCACTTTTTCTGCCAAATAACGACACTGCTCCATTCTTTCTTGGACTGACAAATTCTTAACCAATTGACAAGTTGGCTTTTTTAAACAAAGCAGATTTTGTTGCAGACCCTGAAAAATAAGTTGTAATTTTGTTAATTATTTTATTACTAGCAATAGCCTATGTTCATCGGGGATAATGTAGGATTCTAATGGTAAAAGAATTTTTTAAATCGATCCAGTAGTTTCGGAGCCTATTCAATTCAAACAAACAATCAAATCTTTCCTCTTTATAATATTTGTACAGATTATACTTTGCAATCAATGGTACTTCAAATTACATTAGAAAAATCTTCCAAAATTGAGACCGTTGCTTGAAGAATTGAATGTTAATTCTAAAAAACTACATTATCAATAGCTGTTTGGATTATAATTTATATTTTGAAACTACATGAATGATTGTTAAAACTGTTTCTTTAATTCTTAGTTCAATGTAATTAAAACAATATATTTTAATAAGATTTCGCCATTTAAAATTGGTCGCCATATTGAATTTTAAACCCATATGGCAATTTTTTTATTTCTCTATTTAATTCTCTATAAAATAATGTTTTATTTTATAAAAATTGATTTATTCTTTAAGTTAGTAGGAGAAAATTATTTGTTGTGTTTGGGACCTACATTTTATACGAATTTGGACCCAGACCATAAATCTTTAAAAATATTTTCTCGTCAAGATCGCAAATTATCGCAGCAACTTAAGATGGGATCTTACAAAGGACTTATTAAACAATAATTTAAAGCTAATTTAAATGCGGGAAATTACGAAATCATACTTTTACTTTAGCAAAAAGTGAAAAATTGAAATTAAAAAAAATAATTGTTAACTTTTCAGAACACCAGTAAAAAAAACGTAAAGAAATTTTTTAAATAAATATTATTTTTATATTCTACTTACCACCAGCAATAGGCTATAGTTACTTACAAATTTTCACCCACATTTGCCGAAAAACTGAATATAAATTACTAATTTTCACAGGCGCTTTTGAATCACAATGAAATAGTCTCCACGAACATCAGCTTTCAACTAAAATATTTCTGCAAGTGACAAGACTAAAAATAAAAGGGTGATTGTTTATTATACCCAGGTAACTAGATAATGAAATTATACTCAGAATAGGCCTTAATTGCGCAGTTGGTATTTCCGATTTATGGCCGGGTTTTCCCCGAATTTCGCTTGTGTGGCGTCGTGCAAATATTTCATCGAGATATTCTCTGACGTTAATACCAAAATGTAGGGGAGCGCCGTCCTGTTGGAATCAAAGTTTTTCAGTGGGGATATCTGGATCTGCTTCATTGGGAAACATAACAGCTAAAGCAGGCACTAATTCAAAGCGTAAAAAGTCTAAGTAGCGTGCAGCTGTAAGGTTTCCCTCAAAAAAGTATGGCCCTAATATTCTGTTGTTGATAATGCCTGCCCATACATTTACTTTCTGAGGACGCTGCGTATGAGCTTCGCATATCCAGTGTAGGTCTTCCTGACTCCAGAATCGATGATTGTGCCTGTTAACTACTCCATTTAAATAAAAAGTAGCTTCGTCCGAAAAGAGTATGTTCAGTGGAAACCCATTATTCTCGTCACATCGCCTCATTATTTCCTCACAAAATTGCAAACGCCTGTTATAGTCATCTTCCAAGAGCTCTTAGACAAAATATACCTTATATGGGTGGTATTTTTCTGTTTTTAAAAACCTCCCAATCGTACGTCTAGACGCAGGATTGTTTTGGGCTAATGAAACCGTTGACAAATGTGGATCTTCCTGCAGAGATACGGCAATGTCCAATTTTTGATCTTCGTCTAAAACATGTGGCCGGCCACTTCTGGGCAAGTCCTTCACTGTACCATGTTCTTCAAATTTGTGTAAGATCTTACTCACAGTAGCCTGGGAAATGTGATTTTCATGATATTTTGCATTAAATAAACTACACACTTCACTTTGACTCCGCATTCTATTCCCACATCCCAACAATATCAAGACTTCGATACGCTGCCTCTCTGACAATACCATCTTTGTTTGGCAAATTAAAAAAGAACACTTTAAAGGTACACAATTAATAAACTAAACAGATTTCAATTTTACCCAGAAATGCCACTTTGGTACAAAAAATTTAACAACCTTTTTCTCTTTTTGAAGTACACTGCTCAACAATTGCTTGGGATTATAACTAATTTTATGTGTAATTTTTTTCTGAAAAAATAAATTCCAAAGAATGTTGATGCTAGATTACGTTATCAGTTTTACACATAATTAATAAAATTTGTTGTGCTGCCTGCCCAGGTTGGTCTGTTCTTAAAATTTGTAAACTTTTAGAAACTAGGTACTGATGATCCTTAGCAATTGTTGAGCAGTGTACATCATCAATGCTAAATGCCACTTTATTTGTTTATTTGCAACGTTAATTCACCCGTAGATAGCACTAAGTAGTTATTTCTAACTTTTTTGTTTTTAAAAGAGAAAGGGTATGGTCAGATTCCATTTTTTACGAGCTTTTCAATGAGCCCATACACGACATAGGTTTGCATTTGAAAAAAAAGTTGGAGGTTTTCAGCTAAGAGGGTTGAAAAAATATTTCATTTTATTGCCAAAAAATGCGTACAATTTAAAATCAATTTACGTGTTTCAGCGTTTTTTTCCTAAGTTACTGGTTAAAAAGATATTAATTTTATTCCGGACTTTTGCGCATCCCTGTATAACCAAAATTTATGGTCCAATAAAACTACGTAATGTTTTGTTAAATAAATTTTTTTGTAGCTCTTTTAGTATTTAAGATATGAACGATTTAAATTAAAAAAAAACGCAAATGTCACAAAAAATAAAGAGCTACGAAAAAATGTATTAAACAAAAAATATGCTTTAAGCTTTATGA